>JASDQU010738632.1:162967-189701 GCA_032191745.1 Picea mariana | reverse complement strand
ATCCCACCATTAGTGTCGGTACCAAATCTTAATAAGTCCTCTTTTACAACGAAGTAGTCAATAGCGAAAACCTTTAACTTGCAAACTATTCAAGCATGCCTTACGAGGAGACTGAAGTAATAATATAGAAATTTAGTACAGGACATAGAACTTATTAAAGGGGTTACTTTTGAAACATTCATGAACCAAAAAAAAACAAATAATTATAAACAAACATTAAAGGGAAGCGTCATTATTCTATGGTATTCAAGTGACAGGAACTAATCCTCGACCGTATAGATAACAAGGTTTCAGTACAAACTTTATACACTGTAAGAACCCCGTAATTTGTTCGATGCACTACAGTAACGAAAGGATTTACACCTAAATAAAGTAATTAATTGTGTGGAAACCAGTCGAGAGTCTGGAAAACCTACAAAAGAATGGCTCCATCCTTATAGGGAAATAAAATAAGAATGTTGTATAGTATACTACCAAAGAGGGGACCCTTCCACCCCTTAAAAAAAACCACTTAGTTTCTTGGTGACCATTCCCAAGGGTGACATGCCTCCTTGAGATTTATTAAAGGAAGAACTACAATGAAAGTAACCAAACATAGTAGTAACTACCCACAAATAAAACTATGTGAGTGGAAAGACCCCTAATTATAGGATTCACGGGTGGGAAGGCCGATCCATTTAGAGAAACTAGAGAGGGGACTAACAATATTACAACTTCCTCCACGAACGGTCCTAGCCCATAGATAAATAATAACTAGGGCTTATTAATAAAATAATACAACCAGAGTACAGAACAAAAGTCGTTCTCACGATAATGAACCATCCGAAAATTTTCCTTATATCCTTGATATTACAATAGTGTTCAAAGGAAAGAATTACCAGAGGAGGTGGTGACCTAGTCTACTCTAACGAGTAGCAGTCTCCACTTGGGAAATTCCTTTCCTATGGAGGAACATCATGCAAATATATTTCGAGGGTTTCACAATGACTAAGGAAACATCTGCAACCCTAAGAGGGTCTGCTTTGACGACTAATTTTTTTATCGAAAGAACAGTAGTGGTTATGGCCATGTGCTAGGGATGAACTGGTGCAATCTAACTGGAGGGAAGGACAAGAGGCATATTCAAGATGCAGACACCAAGAACACATTAATGATAGATACAAGATGCCTTAATTTTTCTAACAGACAGACCTACCCTCTCACCTCGAGAAATCGTGAAAGTTAATAAGAATTTACTCTGTGACTTGACTATTTAGGGTCCGTTTATTTTTCCAAGTGTTCCCATCATTGTTAGCCTCTCGTTCATATGAGACTCTTTTGACGCATCATGAATTTGAATCCAGTTTAGTTGGAATCTTTCTGTTTTAATTTCTGTTACCCAAACCTGTTGAAGAACTGAACCATCCCACAGTTTGCTAAGCATCTTTCAAAACACCTATGTCAAACTAAGAGATATGGACCCTACCTCGTGAATCTATAGAATACATATAGTTTTAAACCAAAAGAAGTTACTTCGTCTTGCGTGCAACATAGATAATCTCATGCTAAGGATAGACTAGGCATATGGTTCCTAAGTCTAGACTATTTGTCTATGAATATAGACATAAGTGAATAGAGGTAAGATTTGTCAAACTTATAGAGTCGGGAACCTATCCTCATAATGTTACCCAACCAAGTAATATGACTAGGGTAGAGTGGAAATCATGCGATAGACAGAACATGGGTACCTCGTAGAGTTTATGATAGAAATGAAGACCATCCCCTTTAATAGTAATTACATATGAACTTAAGAGGATAATGATACATAAGATTTTTTTTATTTTTTATGGTAGATTCGATAAATTAGAGGTACATTACATATGGTATCTGAGAAAAAGGCTACAACACTAGAGCTGAGGAGGGCCACTTTAGTTCCTTTATATATATTTCTATTTAAGCAAAACTAATAAACCTTTTTGTTACAAACATAAAACCCTTTCTGTTTTGTGTGAATTATGGGAGCTCGGGATGATGCGGAAATCAGAATGGAAGGAAATCTAGAGCAAGGACCTCTTGGAGATCCAAGACAAAATAGTGACAGAAGCTCACCTACGGAAGTACTAGAAACAATGAGGAATCTTATTGTTGAACTGCAGGTTTTCAAAGCAGACAATGAAAAACTGAAGAAAGCACAGCAGGAACAACAAGAGATAAATGAAGTCCTGTTGCGTAGCATAGTAACCAAGAAAATACCAAAGGATGATAATCATGAAGAAGAGGTCAGTAAGAGGGCCTCCAAGAACTCTGGTCCTAAAGCAGAAAAAAAGGACAACTCATCTGAGGTTACCCCTTCAGCTGAAGATAAAGAGAAACGAGACAGAAAGGAAACAAGTAGATCATCTTGAAGGGGAATTCAAGAAGATTAAACCTTCTACATTTGATGGGGAATCCAGAACAGGTGAGGAAGATGAGGCATGGTTATTGGATATCAAAAAAGATTTTCAAATATAGAACTATTCTAGAAATCTGAAAGTCAGAATGGCCATTTACAACCTGAAAGGAAAGGCCAACATCTGGTGGCAAGATTTGAAATTGGCAAAGGGCTTAAAATAAAAACAGATGGAACGTTCCGACTTCAAGAAATATTTCAAAAAATACTACCTATATGAAAGTTACTATGAAAGGAAAACGAAAGAATTTTATGAGTTACGACTTGGACAGATGACAATAGAGGACCTTATAAATAAATTCTTGGAATTACTAAGGTTCATACCTTACATCTGGGAGGATAAGGTGAAAATACAACGATTCTTAAGTTGTTTAACACAATCCTATAGGGACAGAATTGAGTTTGACAACCCCAAATCCTTGAGTGAAGTATTCAGGAAAGCATGAATGTGCTATGACCAGTATAAACAATGTACATAGTTTCCCAAAGCCTGGAAGGATAAGAAACAAGATCGAATGAACCAACGAAAGAAGGGATACCAACCAGCTCCTTATCGGAATGCAACAAATAAATTTATGAGAAAATATGTTCACTCCAACCATCTGAATACGCAAGGTAGCGGTAAATTGGTAAAACTGGGAACGGAGAATTTTGTGGACAACCCCCCCCGAACCGTTAAAGTGATGGGAATGTGGAGAACCTCACCTAAGGAGGAACTATCCATGTTTAATTTCAGCAAACCGAACTGTTGTTCATAACTTGCAAGAAGCCCCGACGGTAGGTGATGTGGGCAGAAGCCTGCATCGGATAAATGCAGCCATAGATGGTTGGCAAGCTAACCACTAGTCCTCTGTGGTAAAAATCAAAGGTAAAATTAATAACACTCGAATTTTTGTTTTAATTGACCCTGGAGCTACGTTAAGTTATATTACTCATGGTATAGTAGAGTCAAATAAACTTAAGAAACTGAAGCATGTGAAATCATGGCTGGTACAACTAGCTACCAGAACTAAAAGGAAAGTAGTTGAATTTATTTATGATTTTGAGTTTAGCTTAGATGGTCAGAACAGAAGGACAAATATTAACATCCTACACCTAGGATCTTCTGATATGATTATCAGAATGGATTGGTTGGAAAAGCACAAGGCAGTGCTTGATTGTTATACAAAGACACTTAGCTATAAAGATGATTATGACACTACTATAACATCCCAGGGTATACCAAAACCTTTGTCAGTTAGATAAGTTTCTGCGATGAAATTAAAGAAATGTATGAGAAAGGGATGTCAAGTTTATGCCATCCAAGTAACAAACCTGTTAGAAAAGAAAGACAAACCTAACTTGGAAGACTTTGTTGTTTTACGTGATTTTAGAGATGTATTCATTGATGAAATACTTTAATTACCCCCTATAAGAGAAATAGACTTCTCCATAAACCTACTACCTGGTTCAAACCCTATCTCAAATCACCTTACCAAATGAGTATACCATAATTCACGAAATTGTAAATCCAACTGCAGGAGTTATTGGACAAAGAGTATATCAGAACGAGTGTTTCACCTTGGGGAGCAGCCATCCTCTTTGTGAAAAATAAAGATGGTGCTCTAAGACTATGTATC
Organism: Picea mariana; assembly: GCA_032191745.1. Taxonomy (NCBI): domain Eukaryota; kingdom Viridiplantae; phylum Streptophyta; class Pinopsida; order Pinales; family Pinaceae; genus Picea; species Picea mariana. The sequence goes on along the minus strand of JASDQU010738632.1, from coordinate 185,654 downwards.
GATTATAGACAATTGAACAAAGTGACTATTAAAAACAAGCACCCTATACCTAGGATAAATGATATGTTCGATCAAGTAGGTGGGGCAAAGATCTTTTCGAAGTTCGATTTACGATCTGGATATCATCAAGTTAGGAAAAAGGATGAGGACATAAGCAATAAAACTTTTCAAACAATATATGGACATTATGAATTTGTGGTCATACCTTTCGGACTCACTAACGCGCCAGCCACATTCATGTGCTTAGTGAATAGTATTTTTAATCAATACTTGGACAAATTTGTGTTGGTTTTCATGGACGATATACTGGTGTATTAAAAAATAGAAGAAGAACGCGAAGAACACTTAAGAATAATCCTACAAACTTTGAGGAAACAACAATTGTATGCTAAATTCGATAAGTGCGATTTTTATCAGAAGAAAATACAATACCTAGGACATGTCATTTCTGCAGAAGGCATTGCAGTCGACCTTGAGAAAGTAGGAGCCATTATGGAATCGCTGGTACCAAAGGATGTAGCAGACATCCAGTCATTCATGGGAATCACTGGATATTATCGAAGATTTATAGAGTGGTTTTCCAAAATAGCCTACCCCATCACATCGTTACAAAAAAAAGGGACCAAGTTTAACTGGTCACAAAAGTGCCAAGATAGTTTTAATAAGTTGAAGGAATTATTAATGACCACACCCATTCTAAAGGTAGCAGACCTAGATAAACACTTCACGGTCTGTGTCGACGTAAGTAAAGAAGGACTAGGTGGTGTCCTAACTCAAGAAAGACACATTATTTTCCATGAGTCCGAGAAGTTAAAGGAACATGAGTGAAATTACATCACTCACGATTTAGAATTGGTAGAAATAATACATGCCTAAAAAATGTGGCAACACTACATAATGGGCATAAAGTTTCTACTATTGACAGATAATAGCGGGGTGAAATATTTGTTTAACCAACTAGATTTTAATGCAAGGCAAGAAAGGTGGCTTGCCTTTTTGAGAGAATTCGACTGTGAGGTAAGACATATCAAAGGTAAGGAAAATAATGTAGCAAATGATTTAAGCGGAAGAGTCCACAAAATATTTGAGATAAATGTCAACAGGGAAGAAAGAGATCCGGAATAGAGAATAAGGACAACAGGTATTAATGACAAAAATTACACAAAGTTAGTGGAAAAATTACATGAAAGTACAAAAAAATCACACGAACGAGACCCGCGTATCGATAAAAATGGGTTACTACATTTTGAAAACTAACTTTACATACCTGATTCAATAGAGTTAAAGATAACAGTTCTTGATGAAGTGCATAAGAAACCATATTCTGGTCATCCCGGATACCAGAAAATGATAACAACACTCAGGAAAATTTTCTATTGGCCTAATATGAAGGTTGTAATAGCAGGATACTTGGCTAGGTGCCAAGACTATCAGTAGGTAAAGGCTGAACATCGACATCCAACCGGCCTATTACAACCATTACTAGTACCAGAATGGAAATGGGAGACCATATCACTGGACTTTATTATAGCTTTTCCAAAAACTCAGAAACATAATGACTCTATCATGGTTGTAATCGATAAACTCAGTAATTCCGCACACTTTATTCCAGTAAAGTCTACTTTTAAAGCTATAAACATTGCTGAAATATTTATGAAAGAAATTTTTAGACTACATGGTATTCGTAAAATGGTAATTTCAGATAGAGACATAAAATTCACGTCCATTTTTTGGAAGGAAGTGTTTGCAGGGCTAAATACCAAACTAAATTTTAGTATGAGCTATCATCCACAAATGGACGGACAAAACTAAAGGACAAACCAAATCATAAAATATATGCTCTGCATGTACGTAAGAACAAAACCGCGCAAATGGGAAGACTATCTACACCTGGTAGAATTTGCATATAACAATGGGTACCGAACTTCAGCTAAGCTAAGCACCTTCGAAGTACTATACAACATAAAGTGTATGACTCCAATTATTTGGGAAAACCTGGCTAACAAACTTATGGTTGGACCAAAGATTCTCCAAGAAATGTAGAATACGGTAAGAAAGGTACAATGAAACTTAAAAGAGGCACAGGAGAGGTAGAAGAGTTATGTAGACCAGAAAAGAAGACACTTGGAGTTTCAAGTGGAGAATCATGTTTACTTAAAAGTCAAATCTCGGAAAATTTCACTAAAAATCAGAAACTATGCCAAGCTGGCATCCAGGTTTTGTGGGCCCTTCAAGATACTAGCTCGAATTAGATCCGTGGCATACCAACTTGCACTTCTAGCTAATCTAAAAATTCAAAATGTATTTCATGTTTCTTTATTGAAAAAATATGTTCATGACCCTACTCATATGATTGATTGGAATTTGGTGTAGGTGGAACCAGAAGGTGAGTTCTAGGTGGAACCCCTGCATATTCTGGATTGGAGAGAAATAACACTTTGGAACAGAGTCGTCGCTCAGGTAAAGGTGTAATGGAAGCACTTTAGTCCCGAGGAGGACACTTGAGAGTTGGAGGGAGATTTGCGGAAATATCATCCAATCCTGTTCCAAGAAATGAATGAACACTGAGGACAGTGTTTTATTGAAGGGGGAAAGGATTTGACATCCCCAAAAATAAAGCATTTTTTGAAATTTAAAATTTGCTGAAAAATTATTCCATTTTTAGTAAATTTGAATTTGGAAAATGTTTTCCATTTATGGCAATTCCAAATTTCGAATTTGATAAATTGTAATTAATTATTATGACTGTTGGGCAGAGCCCTGATCTGACCCAACTAACTTTTTGACTATGACACTTGTATGTAAACAAAATATTGTTTTATTTATTGCAGGAGGACAAATGGAACATCCATGTTAAATTCAACTAACCATGACTCCATGAGTGGGGAACACGTTGGAACTACCTCTGGGATGATTTTTGCAAGTGGTAAATCAAGGATTTGGCCATTGGCAGCCCCTAAAAATCAGGGATTTAGAGAGCTGCGAAAATTCCCAAGTGAGGGAAAAAAGGCCTAGGAAAAAAATATTTTATGGATAAATAGCATATGTGAGGAGGTAGGATGCTATCAAGTATGATGGGTAAAAAGGACTACTGGACACTTTCTATTATGAACACTAAATTTTGAGTGTGAGGCAAGGAGAGGATTACAGATAGAAGAAACATTGTTGAAGAGGATATTTGAAGTTCTCCCTCATGGAGCCATGGTCAGGCTAGGGGGTGAACCGGGCAAGTGATTTTGCTTCCCAGTTCTAAGGTTGGGAGGAATGTGGTTGTTCCCTTTGTCTTCTCGCAAATTGGTTCAGATATGTAATATCTTCCTTCTCTATTTTGAATGATCGTATATCTGATGTAGTGAACTCGTTAAATCTGAATTGAAATTATGTTCCATCTCTTTGAATTAATTCGGTACAGTAGTAATGCCCTCTTTTAATTCAGTATGAATACCATAACCTAGGCRAAATCTGTTCAATGTATGAAGTATAAAAGGAAACTGATAGAATGCCTTACAAATTAATGTTTAGTAACATTTTTACGTTTGAATTTAATCCCGAATGAATATTAAAGTCTACCTTTTAATTGTTATGAAAATCAGAAGGAAATTACATGGTTCAATTCTGGTATAATCCCTTTTCAAAATGGGTTATTATTACGGAGACAATTGTAGGGTAATTACTAGTATATCGAAACTCTAGTGTACAGAATTATCTACATGCAAAATGGACTTGAACCTAAGAACTTTGCATAGGGTATTTATACTTTGGTAAGAACTTATTTTCCAAGTGATGATAATGAATTAAGGTTTTATTTTAAGTACCTAATATCCCAAAACAAAAAGAAAAACTAGGTACGAGAGAAATCACAATCAATATTTCTTCTACCTATATATATATATGCCTAATTATTATAGTTGAAATGGATAGAATTATGACTACAAAAGTTGTAAGTGATTTTCTGTCGATATGTCTGCAACTTTTTCCTTTTACAAGTTAATCCCAACAGTGTTCACATACAACTGGAAGATAGATATATATTTATTCTCTCTATATATATATTCTGGGAATAAATAGGAGTTTACAGAAGTAACAATCCTAATTGACCATAACAAAGCCTCTGAGCATAATGCCACAAAATAAGAAAATAGAGGGAGAGAAGCTTTGCCAATTATAAACATTCTAATTATGAAGAAGAAAACATAATACCATTAAGCAGATTTTAAATCAGCCATGCTTGATATTGTTTTCAATTACATTGTCACAAGAAAAGAATTTGGGAATTAAATCTCAAAGGGCTCTTAATATAAATGTAATTCCCGCAAGTATTGTGTCCTCCTCCAACTACAAGTTATCAATATATCAATACAAACTTTATACGCCGAGACTATCCCTCACTTGTTTGACCACGTTGAGAATATGTTTCTCAAAGGTTGGGTGTATGTAACACCACCTTTTGACTTAGACAACTAGGATTACCTGAGGCCTACACTTTTATTTTTCTACTCACAGTGAAACTATTAAATGATACACTTAAACTTTTAAGACGTATGAACTTTTATGAATGTTTAAATGTTATTGATGATGATGGATATAATGCGATATACTATGTGAATGTAAATTTTATGAATGTTTAAATTTAATTGATGATGATGTATATGATGTGACATATTGTGAGAATGAAAATTTTATGAATGATTCAATGCTATTAGAATGATGTTGCATATGATGCAATCTATTTGGTAAATGATAATTTTATGAATGGGTGTCAAAATTGAATATTGGGATATTATGAGATCTATTTCTAACTTGAAAACTTTGATGTTAAGTTGTTGGTACATGAATACCGAATTCAAATGATGATTGTATGCAATTACATGATCATAATACAGAGAAATGTATGAGTTTGTGTTACAGACTAATCTGTAGGTTATGGGCTATGAAATAGCCAGGGGATAATGATGATGAAAGTGGATGTCATGACCACTAGCCAAGAAACATTGTGGTATGAATATTAGTATATGAGATTATATTGGTTTGGATGCATTGCTATGATATGTAAACTAGTGAAGGATTTCAGGTGATGAGACTGCCCAAAATTGAATAAACGATGACAAAACTCCTAGCAACATGGTGCCACTGTATATTCCATTGTAGGGTGTAGACCCTAGATATGATTAGGAGGGGTGGAGGCATTTCCCACCGTGTATCCTCTGAAACCTGAAGTCATGGGAGGACAGTGTTAGCTCACGCTCCCCAAGACATGTGATGATGATTGTCAGTTGCCTGCTAGGGAAGCTTNGTGTTAGCTCACGCTCCCCAAGACATGTGATGATGACTGTCAGTTGCCTGCTAGGGAAGCTTGGTCGAGATAGTGGTACTTCTGCTTATGGGTTATATTTGGAGTTAGGACAATATAGTTGACGCTCTAAGATAGTCCAACAGAGGAAGGATAGGAATGGAGATGGAAGTAAGTTAGGGAGGAAGGATGAGTAGAAATAGTTGAGAAAGTATGGAGATTTGTCTGATGGTGGAATTTAATGTTTTCCCTTCTAAAAAAAGAATGTGTATAAATGAATATTCATAATTACGTAACTAAACCACAGTTGTCTAAATAAAATTGTTGAACTAGGATAATTGTAATTAAAGGATTTCACAAACATTTGATTGGTTTATTGTCTTTTATAAAAGACCAGTCTTGTTGATTGGATTGGATGCATACATAAATTACTAAAGGATGATAGTTATTGATTATTACTACATGAACGAGACTTGTATGTACTAGATACACATGCATTTCTTGTACATATACACTAGTATGTATGAGTTTTCTTGGCTTACTTACTAACAATGTCAATTAATTGTTATGAATGTGTGAACCATGTTTCTTTTCCTTTGTACCAAGAGATACCTTAACTTCGGGACGAAGTTTCCTTAAGGGTGGGTGTATGTAACAACTCTAGTTAAATAGATGCATAGGGATTATTAAGTAAAATTAATTAATAATTAATTGTCCTAATATGGTTTTAGTTAAATAATGATTAGTATTAATAATATTAATTAATTACTTATTTATTAATCAATTGACTCATTAAAGGTTGTGTAATGAATTAATGGGGCTTAATAATTTTAATTTATTTTATTAAATACTTTACGTATGCGGGGGGGAAATGAAGCATTAAATTAAGGATAAGATACTAAAGGAGGGGATAAGATAATAAAGAAGGGGATAAGGTAATAAAAGGGGATATAAGGAAATTAATGAAGGGGAGGAGAGTTAGTGAAGGGGGGATATGATGGAAGAGTCCTATGGGAAATAAAGGGGAGGATTATTTTTGGGGAAAGAGGCATTTTTGGGGGAACACTATATTTTCTGTGGCATGTATTTCTGTGGCATATAGTTCTGTGGCATATTGTCTGGTTGGAGGAGTTTGATTTTGGGGGGTTTTGCTGAACCATTGCAGGGGGCACCGGGTTACTAGGGGTTCTGGGCATGGGGGCCAGGATTCCTTTTGGTATCCTGGAGCTAGGGAGCCATATAGGCTACTCCTAGCTAGCTCGGTGGTTAGTCGGTTTGGGAAGAGTTTGGTCAGTGCATTAGGCTGGGCAAGACAGTAGGGAAAGAACAACCATATCAACAGGAATTAGCATCAGAAGAAGGTATTTTATTTAAGAATTTGTTGTTCATGTTGTAGATAAATTTTAAATTCTGTTGGATATTATATGCTTATATGAAATATCATATGCTTATATGACGCTAAATGAATTATTTACGCAATGAAAGAAATTCTATGTTTGAAATTGAAATTCTATGTTTGAAATTTTATGTGTAGTTGTATGAATTTTATTAGGCTTGTTAATTTCTGGTCCCTACAAGAAGATCATTATAATGAGGTTCTCAAGGCCTTTTTACAATAAATAGTAATGTAAAAAACCCTAGATATCCAAAAAACTAACCCTAGGAGATGAAGCACCAAAAGTCATGTGGGCCCCATTTGGGTAAGTTAATACATCAACTTCTCGGGGTTGTAATGTTTGCATACTATATGTAACATCCCACTCTGCCGCACTGAGCGAACTCATTCTTTGAGGACACTTGCTCGCAAGTGATCCGGATTATTATGCTATTAAAACTTTTGATTTTGATTATGAGGCGTTATGGGTTGATGACATGTTGTTTTACTACATTGACATAGACAGGTGTTATTTACTCGGTTTACAAAGTGTGCAGGATTTTGGACCTTGAAGATGCAGAGCCATCGATGGAACCCCTTGGAATCCAGATCGAGTCAGGGAGCATACAATTGGGGTTTGATTGTTTTACTATGATATTAGTGCATCTGATTAGATGGTATGATATGGATATGTTCTGACATGATTTGTTGATGATGCAAGCTGACGATAGCTTGCCGACCAAACTCACATATGGAGTAAAGGGGTCATGCACGACTACCAGAGATGTTGAGGGAGAGGTGTGGACAATAGACCTTCCACATCCTACTAGCACTCCCATCGTGGCTCGAACTGTAGGTTAACGATTACCTAGTTCGAGAGGACCCACGATGCTGTGAGGGTAGACTGCCACAGTCGCTCACAATGATTCTAAGCGGCACGCAATAAGGTGGGGGCCTTATTCCTTACAGGCCCTTAGTCTCCCATAGGTTCACCTGGCAGAGTATTGGCTCTAGGGGTTATTGATGTCTACTGAGTTAGTCAAGAGTGAGTGGCACCCTTGGAGCACATGGTGCATCCTGAAGGGCACATCGCGCAAGAAAAATGGAGAGTGGCAAGTGGCACCCTTGCAGCACATAGTGCGTCCTTAAGGGTACATCGTGCAAGGGAACAGATGAGGTGAGTGGCACCCTTGGAGCACCTAGTGTGTCCTGAAGGGCACGTCACATTGTTGATTATAGAGTAATGAACCTAGATGGCCTTAGGATGATTAACGTGTTAAATTATTTTTAAAACAATTTTCCCTAATTAAATGTTGCCCAGTACGAAATCTAAGGTCTAAGTCTAAATTACGCAAGTGGTAAAATTTTATCTTCTATAAAAAAAAAAAATAAATAATAATAATAAAAATAAAACCAGCTTAAATAATAATTATGAACTTCGTTAAATCTTCTAACATTAAGGAAGTAAGAAATTTAATTTATTCATAAAAAAAAAATATGTTGATATAAAATGTAAAAAGGGGAATTAATTGTTTTATCTTTTTGATAATTTAAAATATACTAAATAAATGATAAAAGGAAAAAGGGGTTAAATTCCACACCTGCCTTTTTGATTTCTAATTAAAAAGTGGAAAGAGGGAAAATCAAAAAAATTAGGAAACTAGGGAAAGGAGGTACCATAAAAAGGGAAAAAGGGGAACTTAAGGGAAAAAGCAGAAAGTCAACTTAGTAAAGAATCTACCATTTAAGAGCTTCTAATTTTAAACTGATTTAGAAATTTCATAGTAGGGAAAGCCTTTAAAACATGTAAGGGAATTTAGGGACACCTAGGAGTGACTCTAGGAGTAACTCTAGGTGGGTGAGGGAAATAAGATAATTAATTAAATAAATAAATTAAATAATGGAGGAATGAAGGGGATGGGTGACACTTGTACGAAGAAGAATTTCATGGAATTTATTTTTAAAACTTTAATTAAATGAGATTTTAAGAGAGAGAGGAAGTTTGAAACTCTATATAATGAAGGAAGGAGAAGGAGGAAGGACCATCTTCTATTTGTGTAATGTTACACTGTAGAAATATCTACTTGACTGATTTACTTGTGGGAGTTGGAAATACCCATCTCGGAGAGGAGTGGTAGCTCGACCTTGCGAGGCGAGCTGGGAGCTAGTCGAAACCTTTGGATAGTGTGTGTGGCCCCTTTGCGGCTTGGGTGACTAAGGGGGAAGAAGAGTACCCCTAGCATTGGCTGGGAGGTACCGGTGAAGTCTCGATAGTCGACGAGTGGGAGCTGCATGGAGTGCGCAGGACATCATTTAGAGCAGGCGATCAGGCAATGGTACACTCTCTTCTTTTTTGTATGCTAGAATGTATTAGGACTTGTTCTCGGATCTGCTTATTTAATGGAAAAGTAAAATGATGTTTTTTTTTTATTGGTGACTGAAGCTTTCNGGGAGGTACCGGTGAAGTCTCGATAGTCGACGAGTGGGAGCTGGATGGAGCGCGCAGGACATCATTTAGAGCAGGCGATCAGGCAATGGTACACTCTCTTCTTTTTTGTATGCTAGAATGTATTAGGACTTGTGCTCGGATCTGCTTATTTAATGGAAAAGTAAAATGATGTTTTTTTTTTATTGGTGACTGAAGCTTTCCTTAGCCTAGATTGATGGTGGTTGACTCCCATGGCCTTCATCTTCCCGCATGTCGTGACCACCCTATGTGTTGATTGTGACCTTGAGGTTGTTTAACCTTCGTCCCTAGATCACCAGTCCTCGCCTGAGAAGTCAATCAGGAGCTTGATCTACGATCGTTGACTTAGCATTAAAAGACCTATGGATCTCAATGCCCTACTTTTCTGTGTGAGGATGATGAAGCGAAGGAAAACCTATCAACCATCTACCTCTGTGGATGTCATTGCCTGATTGTTGGACTTGCGTCTTTCAGTACGGCCTCTGCGTATGGATTATCCTACTTCCTTGTTGTGTATTTCTCTACGCCTTGCCATATAGAATCCCTGTGATCCCTTCGATGAGTTATCCTTATGGCCCTAGAATTCTCCTACTATTGTTATCATTTTTATATTGGTACCCCGAGATGTAAAAAGTATTTAACTTTGATCTGCATTTGGGTTCTTGTTGGATTGACTTGTTTTATTTACTTCAGCAATTGTAATTATATGAGAGATGTAAAATATTACCCCTACGATTGTAGATATGAATGGATGAAAAATATTATCTCCATGATTTTCATTATGTAATAGATCTAAACATGTTACCTCTATGCTTGTTTTCATGCATTGATGAATAAAAATTAAGTCTGCATTTTATATTCATGGACATTTTAAATCTGCGATTTATTTGATGGTCAATTTAGTGCTACGTTGGATACCTCCCATGTAGCATAACCTTGTATGTTTTGATGGCTATTTTGGCTGCCTCCCTTTTCTTACCTCTGCTCCTTAAATTCATGAAGATGGTTAGTCTGTGTTGACCAAATTGACTGGAAGCCTTCACTTGCCTGCGTTTTTTTTCTGGAGTGACCGTAAGGCTGTGCCTTGAGACCCGACTGGAATGTCCTTGGGTGCATGCTCTTATGTTACCCTTCCATACTGCCACTCGTCATTTTTAACCTCAACATCTTCCTGGAAACCTCTGCGATTCAGCCATCACTCCCAACGTGGATCTCTGCAATCCTCACTATGAAAACCACGTCTTCTTTCCCATGAAATTTGGCCCCCGTCCGTTAACTTATCGACGCCTTCAACTGTGAGGAACAATGACTATATTGTTCTAATTGGGGGTGAGTAAGGTACCACGACTTCCTTTAAATGGCAGGGCGAATACAGTCAATAGAAATCACGAGTTTATTGATGGAAAATACGAATGCATCCTTACAACAATCATTTTTCCTTACAAGGTGCTTAATGCACAGTTGCTCCATTTAATGGTGTTGCATTTGCATTTATTCCTTATTGACAGTGTTTTTACTATTTGTTTGATTTGATTTGTCACCTGAACATTTGGTTTTTATTTGTTGTTTTTTTGTTGCGTAGTGTTGAGTTGTAGATAGGGTACCTTCTTTCTTTATCCCTTGATATTGATTGTTCCAGAACATTTTTTTAACTCTGCCTTGAGAAGTGACTGTCGGCTAGAGCTGGAATGTAGCCCTGGGTTTTCTTGGAATGAATAGTTTATCGCTCAACAAATTCGGCTGCAGGTATCCATGTTGATTGCGTTCTTATTATTAACATCATTGATAGGAAATTTTGACACCGACTCTTATGACCCATCACTGTATGCATTCTAACCTCTTTACTAGTAAAATATTATTAATGACAACCCTCCCCCCTTTGGGCTAGAAGACAGCTGTCTCAGACCAAGTCCAGTCAATGGAAGTAAACCCTTTTTTCAATTGACATAAATTAACTAAGTGACAGGTTGTATGGCAGCAAATTTATTAAAAATTAGTTATTGAACTGGTAGTAAAGCAATGACAGTGAGTTTAGGATTGGGAAGGCAATTTATTTTTAAGACAATATACTTAAGGTGTGTTGGATGTTAAAGTCATTAATAGCATTATAATTTTTATAGTGAATGTTATTTATATCTTGTCATTTGCTAAAGTTAGAACCTATTAATGTTAGTGTATAGTCATAGTTAGTTTCTAAAATTTTGTTTAGGACTTGGTAAATTGGATGGATTTTAAGGTCATTTTAGAATGGTAATTTGTTGTCTAGTTGTGATTTAGACTTACTAAACTTTCTTTTCTTTTAAGGTTGAATTCAGATTTGAAATAGTTGACCAACTATATATTAGACTTGCTAATTTAGATATGAAATTGATGTTAGTTGGATATATAAATATCGCCTATTGCTAACTCAAACTCGCTCAATTGAGTTGTAATCCATGTTAAGCTCAGTTGGTAATTGTTGACTAATGAAATTTAGACTAGTTACTTGATCTGTATTGAAAGCCTACTTAAATTGTAAATATTGACCTTTTAGCCTTGAGTAATGGTTGGTTTGACGAAGTCCTTTTTAGCTTGAGCTTCCTATTAAGGGTGCGGTTGTTCATTTTAATTAATGTTGTACTGGGTTGTAAACATTTAATGTGCTTAGTTTGCTTGTGCCAGTCAGGATGTAGACTCCTCCTTGTTCCTCAGAATAGTCGCCAGCCCTGAGACCTTAAATTGTCAAAATCGATAGGAACCTAGGCTTGAGCATTGCTTATGTGTCCTAGAGGTCCTAACCATTGCAGGGTGGGATGGACAGGTAGTCATTCTTATTCTTCGTCGGTTGAATGTTTTAGGTTGCTTCCAGGTGCTTGATGTGCTTTTATGATTGGTCGTTATGTTGTTGTAGTGTGAGTTGCATGCATTGGTTCATCGTAATGTTGTGATGTTGAGTATAATGTCATTATTACTTTCTTACCCACACACACACAAAAAAAAAAATTAAGGGTGCTTTTACCAGTTGTAAATCATAGGAGTCGTACCAGATGGGGATGTTACATGTGGTATTAGAGTTTGTTCAAATCGTTACTTGGGATCGCTACAACTTTCGTTGTTATGATTTGATTTATACTATTGCTAATCAAGTTGACTTGTATTCATGCAGGTAATCATGGTTAGAGGATTCCACAGAGGTAGATGATGGTGTGCTAGGGGAGGAGGCGCGACGCCTCCAGTAGCTTCCACACCTGAGGTGTCTAACCCCCAGGGAAATGAGCAGGTTTTCGGACAGGAGCAGATAGCAGCTGGTGATGTAGTCAAAATTATGAGATCTTTTCAGCACATGTTCGAGGAACTGATCATACATTTGGATAGAGATGAGGCCAGGGTGCCAGCAAGCGCTGAGGTTCCACCGTGCGCTCCAGTCGGTATATGTAGCATTCACCGTGAACTCGAGAAGGTCAAATTTCTTGATTTCTTTGGTTCCCCAGATGGCATAGCCTCCGAGGCATGGTTGGAGAACATGGCAATGTGATTCGCACTTTGCGATTATAAATCCAACATGAAGGTCTGCATGGCAGTCTTTCAACTGAAGGGGAGCGCTCTTCTATGGTGGAAGATGCTCCTACCGCAACTGAACATGGTCATCGAAGACGTTTCATGGGAACTGTTCGAGGAACAGTTTCGAGAGAGGTACCTTTCAGAGGAATTCAATGAGCGTCAGCTCAATGATTTCAACGCCTTATGATAGGGAGGTTGTATAGTGCCCGAATACGAGGCCCATTTTATGGAGTTTCTATGGTATGCTCCACACCTTAACACTAAGAAATTTAAGGTCAACAGGTTCGTGTTCGGCCTTAAAAACAACCTACGTACAAAGGTTAGGATTTTTATGCCTCAAACCTTGCATGATGTCGTCGAGAATGCCCTCATAGCAGAGGAGGAGCTTATCAGCGGGGGTCAGACTAGGACTCCAGTGAGATCAGCAAGGCAGGTTTCATCTGGAGCACAGTAGCATCAGACACTAGCCAGACATAGGATAGGATATCATGGCTTCCATAGGGGATCCACTTTCACTACACCCTGACAACCGACACCTCAACAACAGACACCTTATCGGGGACCACATCATCAGTAACAAAGTCACCTGCAACAACAGTAGTTTAGGCCTATTCAGCAAAACAAACTAGGGTTCTAGGCCAGTGGGCCGTCATCTTCTACTTCGGGTACCAGGACTACTAGGCCAAAGAATGGGTGTTGGACGTGTGGGGAGACACACTACTAGCACGATTTCCCGGTGGAGAGGACTAGAGCATCCGGATCAGCCAGACCCACTACCATGGGAGATATGGGAAAGGCCCATTGGATTCATGTAGTGGTGAATCACCACCAGGTGGAGCACCAGTCGACTATGCTAGAGACAATAGGTACAGTCACTGACCAAACCCTTAGTATTTTGATAGATCCTAGTGCTATTGAGAGTTTCATCTCTGGTGCAGTGCTAAAAAGGATTAAGGTAAAGGCAGTCGAACAGGACGAGTTTAGCTTCATAGAGATGGCTTYGGGATCCAAACAAAAGGTTGGAGRAAAGGTTATGAGATGTATCCTTAACCTAGGAGAGTTTGTCACAAGGGTCAACCTGTACGTCACGATCCTAGGATTGTATGATGTCGTGATTGGTATGGAMTGGTTGGAATCACATGAGGCAATACTCAAGTGTAAGACGAAATGGTTGAGCTTGGTTGATGACGAGGGGYAGAGAYARGTGATTGTAGGATGAAACCAGGGAGTTTCCTTGAGRTTCATCTCTTYCTTGCAACTTCAAAAGAGAAAGTGCAAGGGGTGCAAGATTTATGCGATCCTTCCGTTAAATGAGAAGGGAGTAGCAGAAGGTCTAGAACACCTTCCGRTAGTGAGAGAGTTTGCAGACATCTTTTTGGAKGAATTACTTGGGATATCACCAAAGAGGGAATTGGAGTTTACCATAGAMCTAAAACTAGGGATTGAACTGATAGCAAGAATGCCTTATCAGATGTCGACTTCAGAGTTACAAGAGTTGAAAATGCAACTGAAGGAGTTGTTGGACCTGGGACTGATACTTCCTAGTGTGTCACCATGGGGTGCACCTGTTATTTTTGTACGAAATAATGATGGGTTATGGAGGCTCTGCATTGACTACTGTCAATTGAACAAGGCCACGATCAAGAATCAGTATCTGTTGCTGATAATTTATGATATATTTGATCAAATGAAGGGTGCGACAATGTTCTCAAAGATCGATTTGCAATCCGGGTATCACCAGTTACGGATCAAGGAGGATGATGTCCCTAAGACCACCTTTAAGACAAGGTTTGGACACTACGAGTTTATTGTTTTACCATTTGGACTAACAAATGCCCTAGGGGTATTTATGAGTTTGATGAACGGGGTGTTCCACGAGAATTTGGAAAAGTTTGTCTAAGTGTTCATTGATGATATTTTGATTTACTCTCAGACAGTTTAGCAAGAGGTGCATAGCTTCATGGGTTTAGCAGGATACTATCAACAGTTCATTGAGGAGTTTTCTAAGATAGAAAATCCGATCACAAAGTTGCAGAAGAAGAACAAGAAGTTTGTTTGGACCAAGAAATGCACGGAATCATTTAGTAGGCTCAAGGGATTGTTGACAATAGCACCGATACTAAAGGTCCCTGACATGGACGCGGACTTCTTGGTATGCACTAATGCATCCAAGGAAGGCTTAGGCAGAGTTTTGATGCAAKACGGATGAGTGATCGCTCACATTTTGAGGAAACTAAGAAGGCATGAGRAGAACTACACGACACACGATTTGGAGTTGTTAGCCATTGTATATGCCTTGAAGGTTTGGAGACAATACCTTGTTGGATGAAAWTTTGAACTAAAGACTGACCATTGTGGACTACAACACATATTTACACAAAGMGACATGAACGCACGACAACGATGTTGGTCRGAATTGCTTAGCGAGTATGACTTCGAGATTACTTACAGAAAAGGCACAGTGAACCGAGTGGAAAATKCTTTGAGTCGAAGACTGCGCATCTTTTCGGTGCTACCTCTTCAGACGAATATACATGAAAATATTCTAACTTTACAGCATGACGATGACTAGTACAAAGAGGTTGAGGGTTTTTTCAGATAAAACACAATGATGGTACCACGATTTGAGGGATTTTCATTTGATAGCGATGGTTTATTGAGGTTCAAAAGTCGGATCTATGTACCGCCAAATGATGAGTTGAGGATGTTGATCCTAACTGAGGCTCATAGAGCAGTATACATGGCTCACTCAGGAGTCACGAAGATGAGGGCAGACCTTAAACCCTTATTCTTCTGGAAGGGAATGAAGGAAGACATAGTAAACTATATGGCCAGATGTCTAGAATGTCAGCAGGTAAAGCCTGAACATAGACACCCAACAAGATTACTACAACCACATGCTATTCCAGAATCGAAATGGGAGGTTATTTCAATGGACTTTATTGTTGGATTTCCATTAACGGCAAGAAGACATGACTTGATTTTCATAGTAGTAGACACTCTGATGAAGAGTGTTCACTTTATTCCTGTGCATACAATGTATCCGACACTAACATAGCTAGAGTTTTCATCAGTGAGATTGTGAGGCTGCATGGCGTGCCTAAGAGGATTATATCTGATCGAGGATCGGTGTTTACTGGACGATTTTGGATGAGTTTCCAAGAGACCTTAGGAACCCAACTTAACTTTAGTACTACGTATCACCCAGAGGCTTATGGGCAGAATGAACGAATGAACCAAAACTTGGAGGACATGTTGCACATGTATGTGATGGACCAACAAAAGGATTGGGAAGAATTATTTCCACTAGTGGAGTTCTCTTACAACAACAATTACTGGAGCACCATTAAGATGGTGCCTTTTGAGTTTCTTTACGGGCGATCGTGTCGAACGCCCTTGAGTTTGGATCGGATTGAGGATAGGGTTCTGGTGGGATTAGAAGAGATCCAAGAAATGGAAGAGAAAATGTAAACAATAAGACAAAAGATTAAAGAAGTGCAGGATTGACAGAAGAGTTATGCCGATGCACACCGTGTCCACCGTAGTTACGAGGTTGGCGATCAAGTCCTCTTGTGGGTTAAACCGCATAAGAGTTCGATCAATTTTGGGAAGGGAGATAAAATCTCTCCTAGGTTCGTGGGACCTTTCAAGATTGTGGAGAGAAAGGGGCCCATGGCCTATCGACTAGCCTTGCCTGATACTTTGAGGTGTATGCATGATGTTTTTCATGTTTCTATTTTGAGACATTATATTAGTGATCCTACACATGTTATTGACATGAGTTCCTTGCATATATAGGACAAGGGAGCGCTCATGGCTGAGCCAATCTACATCTTGGATCATTGTGTTCAACAGCTATGATGTCGAATAGTACATTAGGTCAAGGTCTAGTGGGACAATTATAGTCCTCACTGAGCAACCTGGGAGGACGCATATGATATGCACCAACAATTTCCATTTTTGTTTGATAGATAGACATTGATACCGTGATACACTTTATTCGACATTTATAATGCGAAACTTCGGGATGAATTTTAGACCAAGAGGGGGTGTATGTAACATCTCGCTCTGGCGCACTGAGTGAACTTATTCTTTGAGGACACTTGCTCGCAAGTGATACAGATTATTATGTCATTAAACTTTTGATTTTGATTATGAGGCATTATGGGTTGATGACATGTTGTTTTACTACATTGACATAGATAGGTGCTATTGACTCAGTTTACTGAGTGTGCAAGATTTTGGACCTCGAAGATGCAGAGGCATCGATGGAACCCCTTGGAATCTAGATCGAGTCAGAGAGTGTACCATTGCGGTTTGATTGTTTTACTATGATATTAGTGCATCTTATTAGATGGTATGATATGGATATGTTCTGACATGATTTTTTTATGATGCAGGCTGACGATAGCTTGCTGACTAGACTCACATATTGAGTAAAGGGGTCATGCACGACTACTAGATATGTTGAGGGAGAGGTGTGGATAGTAGCCCTGCCACATACTACTAGCACTATCATTGTGGCTCGAACTGTAGGTTAACGATTACCTAGTTCGAGAGGACCCATGATGTCGTGAGGGTAGACTGCGACAGTCACTCATGAGATTCTAAGGGGCACGCAATAAGGTGGGGGGCTTGTTCCTTAGAGGCCCTTAGTCTCCCACAAGTTCACCTGGTGGAGTATTGACTCCAGGGGTTATTGATGTCTACCAAGTTAGTCAAGAGGTGAGTGGCACCCTTGGAGCATGTGGTGCGTCCTGAAGGGCACGTCGCAAAAGAAAAATGGAGAGTGGCGAGTGGCACCCTTGGAGGACGTAGTGCATACTGAAGGGCACATCGCGCAAGGGAATAGATGAGGTGAGAGGCACCCTTGGAGCACCTAGTGCGTTCTGAAGGGCACGTCGCATTGTTGATGATAGAGGAATGAACCTAGATGGCCTTAGGATGATTGACATGTTAAGTATTTTTAAAACAATTTTCCCTAATTAAATGTCACCCAGTACAAAATCTAAGGTCTAAGTCTAAATTACGCAAGTGGTAAAATTTTATCTTCTATAAATAATAATAATAAAAAAAACTTAAATAATAATTATGAAGTTCCTTGAATCTTCTAACATGAAGGGAGTAAGAAATTTAATTTATTCATAAAAAAAATAAAATCTGTTGATATAAAATGTAAAAAGGGCAATTAATTGTTTTATCTTTTTGATAATTTAAAATATACTAATTAAATGATAAAAGGAAAAAAGGGTTAAATTCCACACCTACCTTTTTGAGTTTTAATTAAAAAGGGGAAAGAGGGAAAATAAAAAAAATTAGGAAACTAGGAAAAATAGGTAACATAGAAAGGGAAAAAGGGGAACTTAAGGGAAAAAGAGGAAAGTCAACTTAGTAAACAATCTACCATTTAAGAGCTTCTAATTTTAAATTGAATTAGCAATTTTGTAATAGGGAAAGCCTTTAAAACTTTTAAGGGAATTTGTGGACACCTAGGAGTGATTCTAGGAGTAACTCTAGGTGGGTGAGGGAAATAAGATAATTAATTAATTAAAGAAATTAAATAATGGAGGAATGAAGGGGATGGGTGACACTTGTATGGAGAAGAATTTCTAGGAATTTATTTTTAAAACTTTTATAAAATGAGATTTTAGGAAAAAGAGGAAGTTTGAAACTCTATATAATGAAGGAAGGAGAAGGGGGAAGGACCATATTCTGTTTACGTAGCGTTACACTGCAGAAATATCTACTTGACTAATTTACTTGTGGGAGTTGGGGATACCTAGCTCAGAGAGGAGTAGTAGCTCGGCCTTGCGAAGTGAGCTGGGAGCTAGTTGAAACCTCTAGATAGTGTGTGTAGCCTCTTTGCGGCTCGGGGGCCAAAGGGGGAAGAAGAGTACCCCTAGCATTGGCTGGGAGGTACTGGTGAAGTCTCGACGGTCAGCGAGCGGGAGATGCATGGAGCGCGCGGGACCTCATTCAGAGTGGGTGATCAGGAAACGATACGCTCTCTTCATTTTGTTATGGTAGAATGTATTAGGACTTATGCTCGGATCTACTTATTTAATGGAAAAGTAAAATGATGTTTTTTTTTTATTGGCGACTAAAACTTTTCTTAGCCTAGCTCGATGGTGGTTGACTCCCATGGCCTTCGTCTTCCCGCATGTCGTGACCACCCTATGTGTTGATTGTGACCTTGAGCTTGTTTAGCCTTCATCCCTAGCTCACCATTCCTCACCTGAGCAGTCGGCAAGGAGCCTGATCTATGGTCATCGCCTTAGCATTAAAATACCTGTGGATCTCAACGCCCTTCTTTTTTGTGCGAGGATGATGAAGCGAAGGCAAACCTATCAGCCTTCTACCTCTGTGGATGTCCTTGCCTGATTGATGGACTTGCGTCTTTCAGTACGGCCTCTGCGTATGGATTATCCTACTTCCTTGTTGTGTATTTCTCTGTGCCTTGCCTAATAGAATCCCTCTGATCCCTTTGATGAGTTATCCTTATGGCCCTGGCATTCTCCTACTATTGTCAACATTTTTATATCAGTACCCCAATATGTAAAAAGTATTTAACTTCGTTCTGCATTTGGGTTCTTGTTGGATTGACTTGTTTATTTACTTCAGCAATTGTAATTATATGAGTGATGTAAATTATTACCCCTGCGATTGTAGACATGAATGGATGAAAAATATAATCTTCATGACTGTCATTATGTAATATATGTAAACATGTTACCTCTGTGTTTGTTTTCATGCATTGATGAATAAAAATTAATTTTTTTTGCTAGAATGACCGTAAGGCTGTGCCTTGAGACTTGGCCAGAATTTCCTTGGGTGCCTTCTCTTCTGTTACCCTTCTAGACTGCTAATCATCATTTTTAACCTTAGCGTCTACCTGGAAACCTCTACGATTCATCCATCACTCCCAGCATGGATCTCTGCAATCCTCACTATGAAAACCGCATCTTCTTGCCCACGAAATTTGGCCTCCTTACGTTAACTTATCGATGCCTTCAACTATGAGGAACAATGACTATATTGTTCTAATTGGGGGTGAGTAAGGTACCATGACTTCCTTTAAATGGTAGGGTGAATACAGTCAATAGAAATCACGAGTTTATTGATGGCAAATACGAATGCATCCTTACAATGATAATTTTTCCTTACAAAGTGGTTAATGCATAGTCGCTCCATTTAATGGTGTTGCATTTTCATTTCTTCCTTATTGACAACGTTTTTACTCTTCGTTTGATTTGATTTGTCACCTGAACATTTGGTTTTTATTTGTTGTTTGGTTGTTGCATAGTGTTGAGTTGTAGATAGAGTACCTTCTTTATTTATCCCTTGATATTGATCGTTCCATAATGTTTTTTTAACTCTTCCTTGAGAATTGATTGCTGGGTGGAGCTAGAATGTAGCCCTACATTTTCCTGGAATGACTGGCTTATTGTTCAACAAATTCAACTGAAGGTATTCCTGTTGATTGCGTTCTTATTATTAACGTCATTGACAGGAAATTTTGACACCGACTCTTATGAACCATCATTGTATGTGTTCTAACCTCTTTAGCAGTAAAATATTATTAATGACAACTCTCCCCCCTTTGGGATAGAAGAAAGTTGTCTCAGACCAAGTCCAGTCAATGGCAATAAACCCTTTTTTTAATTGACAGAAATTAATTGAGTGACAGGTTGTATGGMAACAAATTTTTTAAAAATTAGTTATTGAACAGGCAGTAAAGTAATGACAGTGAGTTTAGTATTGGGAAGGAAATTTATTTTTAAGACAACATACTTAAGGCGTGTTGGATGTTAAAGTCATTAATAACATTATAATTGTTATAACGAATGTTGTTTATATTTTGACATTTGCTAAAGTTAGAACCTATTAATGTTAGTGTATAGTCATAGCTAGTGTCTAAAATTGTGTTTAGGACTTGCTAAATTGGATGGCTTTTAAGGTCATTTTAGAATGGTAATTTGTTTTCTAGTTGCGATTTAGATTGACTAAACTTGCTTTTCTTTTAAGGTTGAATTCATATTTGTAATAGTTGACCAGTTGTATAATTAGACTTGTTAATTTAGATATGAAATTGATGTTAGTTGGATATATAAATATCACCTATTGCTAACTTAGACTCACTCAATTGAGTTGTAATCCATGTTAAGCTCGTTTGGTAATTTTTTACTAATGGAATTTAGACTGGTTACTTGATTTGTATTGAAAGCCTACTTAAATCGTAATATTGACCTTTTAGCCTTAAGTAATGGTTGGTTTGATTAAGTCATTTTTATCTTGTGCTTCCTGTTAAGGGTGCAGTTGTTCATTTTAATTAATGTTGTACTAGGTTGTAAACATTTAATGTGCTTGGTCTGCTTATCTCGGGCGGGATGTAGACGCCTCCTTGTTCCTCAGAACAGTCGCTAGCCCTGAGACCTTAAATGGTCAAAATCGATGGGAACCTAGGTTTGAGCATTGCTTATGTGTCCTGGAGGTTCTAACCATTGCAGGGTAGGACAGACTAGAAGTCATTCTTATTCTTCATCGGTTGAATGTCGTATGTTGCTTCCAGGTGCTTGATGTGCTTTTATGATTGGTCATTATGTTGTTGTAGTGTGAGTTGCATGCGTTGGTTCATAGTCATGTTGAGATGTTGAGTATAATGTCATTATTACCTTCCTACACACACACACAAAAGAAAAAAAATTAAGGGTTCTTTTACCAGTTGTAAAGCGTAGGAGTCGTACCAGATGGGGCTTTTACACTATATATGTTTTAGGTGCATGATAGCTCATTGGAAATTTCTATTCGAGGAATACATATGTTGTTTGTGGCAAGCCCTAAAAAACTTGATTGTGGTGAACCCTAAAAACATTGTTTAAGGCCTCTAAATGACACCGAAATTGAGGGACCCAAAAATTAGGAAAAAAACAGTTGCACTGGAAAACTGCCAAAATGAGCCAATTCGAATAGGTGGGAGGCCACCAAAATCCATCTGGATCAATCCTCCCCTCTGAGGAAGAAATTGTATCCATTGTGTTGAGTGCCCGCATTATATGAAACAATATATGTTGAATTTGGCCCCAGGTGAGCCACTTTCCTTGGTGCAGTAGTTTCCCTGCTTTGACAACTAACATAGTTACCAACTTAATGAGAACTGTGACCTCAAAATGAGAACTGTAGCCCTTAAAACACATATTTTTACATAGAAAACATAAAAATCAACCCCCAAATCAAAAAGTGGTGCTGCCGGTAGCACCATTTTTTGTAATCAAGTCAAAATTACAAATTTTTTCAAGCATGGGCTTAAATGATCAAATAGTTTCTCAAAACAACTTTAAAATCAACCCCCAAATAAAAAGGTGGTGCTACCGGTAGCACCACCTTTTTTAACTGGGTAAAAATTACAACTTTTTTCAAGCATGGGCTTAAAGGATCCAATGGTTGCTCAAAAAAAATTAAAATCAACCCCGAAATTAAAAAGTGGAGCTACCGATAACACCCATTTTTCTAGCATCGTCAAAATTACAACTTTTTCAAGCATGGCCTTAAAACATAAAATAGTTGTTTAGAGAAACCTTAAAATCAATACCTAAATAAAAATATGATGGTACCTAAAAAAAAATTGTTTTTCCTAAACATTAAAATTGCAGCTAACTATGACCTAATTGAAACTTTCGACTTGACAACAAATCCCTACACAAATAAAAAACCCAAAATTGGATCATAAATGGTCACTTGAAAATTTATTTACTAACTCCTTTATGTTTCTTAAATTTACATTAAAAAAATAAATAAAGAGAAAAAAAAAATCTTCACAAATATATTTGTTTTTAATGAAGACAAAAACACATTTAAAAAAATACATCCAAAACCCAAATTTAAAAAAAAAAATAAAAAACTTAACAAAACGGTGAAAAACAAAGAAAAATTAGAAAGAAATGAAAAAAAATTAAAATTTCCCACGAAAACAATAATTTAAAAACCAAAAATACATTTTTTTTATTAAAAATAAGAA
>JASDQU010738632.1:124696-136143 GCA_032191745.1 Picea mariana | reverse complement strand
TGCATCCTACGTGACTGGAGAGGGCCGATGTTGGCCCCACACAATAAACAATATAAAATACTTATGTCCGACTAGAGAATACAAACAACATTCACTAATAAAATCTAGATATCAAGCATACAAAAAAACCTTCTTATTTCGAAATCACTAGTTGGTGATGAAATCCAATGTGACTAGATAAAGAGAAGAAGGGGTTGGGATAAATTAGGTGGAAAAGTTACGTTGAAATCCTTCTTAATGGAATTACACCCTAGTGCAAGCTCCCACGCATAATCGATGGTATACCCTCCAAGGATCTTGAGTGAGTTTAGCCAACATCGATTCCAAGTACCGTGAAGAATTTACCCTCCACAGTCATCTCGTGTAAAGACCCTAAAAATGTAGGCTAAGAAAGGTTACCAAATATGACAATGATGTCTGGGGAAGCAGTCGACAGTATAATATATCTGCAAGGAGAGGATATCTAAGCCTGAAATATCCTTAAGAAGGCCCACAGGGGGTTTTCTTCTCAAGGGACCCCCAATAATACATGCATTCAATACACCAGGACCAACAAAACAGGGTTAGTAACTATGTTGGCCTTGATGTGATCTTGTGATTGACCCTTGTGTTAGAAGGGATTCTCAAGACAAAATGTAATAAGTAGATTTAAGTCTCCCTATTCAGAAGATTCTGTTGTTTTTTTTATGCTTTTGAGAGTATTCCTCACAACCTATTCCAAAGCTCTATTTTGTATCTAATGTTGGTGTAGAAGAGTTCTAGAAAATAAAACTTACTAGATAAATTTTAAAATATGCTTAATTTTAATGGCTGTTGTTTTACTCAAAAAGGAAGTGGAGATGAAACTGATGAAGTGCTTGACCTTGACTCAAAAATATGCAAAGAGAGATGAGATGCAATTCTTTTTGTTCAATGAACTCTAATTACATAAGAGAGAAGGTGTTTCTTTCTTCTAAAACATAACAAGTTGCAAGATAACAATTCCTTTGAACTTTAAACAATCTTGATATCAAACAATCAAAGGAATACAAATTTCCAATTTTCTCTTTTAAACAAAATCTATAATGCAAACAATTTCTTGTAAACACTATGAAAGAAAAAAAAATCAATTATTTTTTCTTGTTAATAAAAATAGAGATCTAAACAAGGAAAAAGAAAAATCTTTTAAAGAAAATGAATGCATTCATAACGCAATTCCCCAAACTTAATTCATAATACAACCAAAAATGAAAAAAGCAAGAAAACTTATGTGTTTTAATTAATGAAATCAAAATTCATTTCCTAATCAACAACAATCAAAAACTCATAAAAGATCATCAATAACTTGACTGACAAACACTCAAAGATGAAACCTAGAGATTATACCCTTGTAGAAACAAGTGAAAGATAGATATTTGAAGCCTATGAGAAAGACTTTCAGAACTTGAAAAATGATCAAGATCAACTAAAAATTGCAAACCAAGCTGTGAACAATCATTAAACATAACCAAAAATTTGCCCCAACCAATGATAACAAATTTGGCCCACGGGGGGGCAGCTCAATTGGCAAGTGCCGTGAAAATGAAGTTCCATGAGGTTTCGAGTTCAATTCCCCCCGACTTACCTTGTGTGTCACGTAAGGGGCATCGTGGGCACACCTGGAGGTTATAGTGGTAGCGTTTGGATAACACGGCCACGTGTAACGCGATCACGTTCCCAACTAGTTGTTGATTCCTCTAGACACACAAAAAAAAAAAAAAAAAATGATAACAAATTTGGGTAAAGAGAAAGACTGCCACTCAAAAAGTTCTTCAGAAATCGTCGTAGGTCATAGTGTGACACAATGCAACATTTAGGTATCGCTGTAGGAATAAGAAGGACACAATGTGATGAAGTCATAGTGCTTCTCACAACAGGGTGAGACAAATACTTAAACTTGAGGAAAATTAAAAAATGGCAGGGTTTTTCCATGAAATTTCAGGATCTAAGAGTCAACTTGGATCACCCAATGACTCAAAGAATGAAAAATCAACAAAAGTAGGCAAGCCAAAATGAAAAAGAAGAAAATACCAAAATAGGACGTTCCCTAGTATGGTGACCAATTTTGTTACTAGACAAATTGGTAAGTGCTGACATGAACTAATCTCCCTAACTTCAACAAGAAATTAGAACAAAACATGACAGAATACAAACTTCTCCTTATATTTCCATTGTAATAAATACAAGTTCAATGAGAGATAAATGACATACTGTTTAAACATTGTTTTATCCTTTCTAGTGTCATCCTTGATCCATCTCAATGTATATGAGATGTTGAACCTATTGAGAAACAAAAACCAACAAAGAGAGAGAAACAATATATATATTCCAATGAAACTTATGCATAAGATCAAGGAGTTATGAAATAAAAATGGAGACACTTTTATAGGAAAGAAATGTATTACTATATTATTTTGATGAAAGTGGAGAATACAACATGTGCCTTGATGTTGCAAGGTCCCTTCTGATGGCCCTTTGCCTCAACACACATACACCTTTGCTCCAATGCTTTTGATGAAGAGTATACACAACTTGACTTGGAAATATAAAACAAAGCTATCACAAGCAGAATATTCAACAAAATTCTTCATACATAAGCCAACCTGGCCTTTCTCATGAGATATCCCTCCTTATATAAAGTGAAGGGGAAGGGATTAAGGGATTAGGATGATCCCACTAAATTAGAGAAGTGGGTGAGATCCAAACCGATCAGAGGCCACCTCATCCTTTCGAAGATGCCATTCTAGAGCCTTGAAGAAATTATTATTTTTTCTTCGTTTAAACACTGTCACACCCTTAACACTAAGTAACCTGCGAGGATGTTGCAAGCCACTACGGTGCAGCCTACAACAATTTGGAATCGTTGCACTCTTAATACTAAGGAAGGTGCGAAAATCCTTATTTACAGGGATTTTCAATAAGGAAAAGATGATTCCATCTCTCAGAGAAAGTCTTATTTCTTCAATATCCTTTAGGGAATAAGGAAAATCATCTTTCTTTTAATCGAAAATAAACATATCATCAGTGGTCACAAGGGTGATGAAATTAATGTGTAACAACCCTGTAAAACAAAAGTTACTTTTCAAAGATGCAATAGAAATATTTAAGAGTATCCCCACTTTGGAGATAATAGAGAATCCTCACAAATTTTCATCTCAACCTAACCTTGCACAAGCCCCTACCTCACCACCAACACCTAGAAATCTGCAATTCCTAGGAGACATCCTGAGCAGTCTCAAAGTGTAGTCAATCTCTGGTTTCAATTATTCTTTGATATACTAGGGGATGACCAACTTACTGAGAAGTTGAGAAACACCCTGTACCTAATATTGGGAAATAAGGGAACCCCAGAATCCATATTAAGTACCAACCTCCCTGAGAACAACACCGAGAGAGTACAATGAAAAACGTGTCAACAAGAAAATAATTTAGGTTAGAAGTCTAGCTAGATGACTTTGAAATCAAAGACGTCAAGCTAGATTTAGGATCAGATGTCAAAATCCTACCCAAAAAGACTTGGGAAGATTTCGGAAAACCTGAATTAGTATATTCTCCCATACAGTTGAGAATGGAAAACCAATACTACATTTTCCCAGTAGGAAGGATGGAAAATGTGGAAATAGATGTTGCGGGAGTTAATACCACAATTGATTTTGAGATAATTGAAATCATGGGAGATAAGGATACCTACTCTTCTCTACTCGATATGGATTGGGAATATGACAACTATGATATAATTTATATAAAGAGGGACACCGTGACGTTTGAAGCAAATGGGATAAAAGTAGTTCATCACTTAGATCCAAGTTTAGGAATAGATGTGTTGAACCAATGGGCCACAATATGGAATCAGATGCTCTTGACCAATTATACACCATAATAGGAGGAACAAGACTAGATTACATAAATCCTACTGTAGATGGATCAGTAAGTTGGAGAAGCATATAGTCTGTTGACGAGAATTCATAAGAAGCGTTTGAAAGTTGGTAGCAAGGTTTATATGAGCGATTCTCAAGGCGATGGGAAATTGTCAAAGAAACGAGATGTATTGGAACCGAGGTCAGAGAACCCCCAACATATTATGATACCTCAGAGGTACACATTTTTCTTTCCATCATGGAGGATACAATAGCGAGGGTCAAAGTATCTATGTTCTTAATGTATCCTTGCAAGATACCCCCGCTAAATGATCGACCACCCATAAAGCCTCACTTATGGAGTGGGAAGATGGAAAACAATCCATCCAATGTTGATTCTAAATTAGGGATCAAATAAAAGGAGAGGAAAATATAGATCTTCAAGATGGACAACTATTCGATGAATGATTTGACCCTATAGTGCATATTGAACATTACTTAGAGCAGTGGAGAGTCACGAAAGTACCATCTGACACATGGGTTCAGGTATTTCTCCATTCGTTGGGGATTATTCCAAAATCTTGGTATATACATGAAGAGGCCAAAATACAAATGAACAGTTGGAAGACCTTACAAGAAAAAATTTGCAAGGATTTCTCCTTTACAAGTAAATACCCTGAGCTCAACACAGTGCTTCAAAGAATCAGGGAAAGGATTTTTACTGACATTTTCAAAAAGAGATCAAGTCGAGTAGTATGTGTTGACCATGTTCATTTACTTCAGTTTAGTCTTAGCCTTGAAATTGATAATATAGTTGTACTTTGTTGTAACGTTGAGAAAGACCTAGAAAAACACGATGACTTAAGAGAGCTTAGAAACTTAAACATTAAAGAAACAAAAGGCAATAGAGAGATTTAGGATACTATACCTAATCACACTTGTAGCTCCTATAACCATCCACTAAATTTGCATAAATTTAATATAGGGAGTGCGGAGACTCCTAAGATAGCTTCTATAKCAAACCACTGGGATGAGCGAACTATGAATGAAGTACATAACCTGTTACGGGAGTATGAGGACTTGTTTTTKAAAACGTTCTCAGAACTGAAAGGTATAAAAGGAACCATAGGAGAGATGAAAATTGAGTTGAAACCCGACTCAAGACTTGTAAAACACARACCATATCAACTTAATCCTCGAATAAAATAAAAAGTCAAGAAAGAAGTGGAAAAAATGCTTGCGGAAGGACTTATTTTCCCAATCGAAGAAGAAAAATTGATTAGCCCCATAGTTATCTAGAGTAATAAAGGTACATAAGACATTTGGTTCTTCGTGGACTACATAAGTCTAAATTATGCATGTGTGCATGATCTATTTCCAACACCTTTCAATGATGAAGTGTTAGATCATGTTGCGGTAAAATAATCTTATTAATTTACAAATAGATTCTCAGCATATCATCAAGTAATAATCATAGAGAAAGACATGAATAAGACTACATTCATAATCGAATGGGGATAATTCGCATACAATGTAATGCCCTTTGGTTTGAAGAATGACCCTGCAGTTTTTTCTTGAATTGTGATAGAAGCATTTCGAGAGTTCATCCACAAGTTTGTATAAATCTATATGGATGATTGGATAGTGTAAAACATGTTAAAATATCATGTCGGGTTGCTCCAATTAATGTTTAATAGATTTCGTGAATTGCATATATCTCTGAATCTAAGGAAGTGTATTTTCTATGTACCTCATCGAAATTTGTTAGGCCACATTGCAGGCAGAGAAGGTGTCTTGGTAGACCCAGCTAATGTTGTGATCATTATGAACATGCCCCTATCCACAAGTGATAAATTGTTATGATCTACACTCAGACATACAAAATATTACCGCAAGTTCATTAGAAGATACACAACTATCACTGCACCCCTCTAGAAATTGTTGAAGATGTCCAAACTATTCCGGTGGACACCAAAGTGTAACAAATTATTCGACATTCTCAATGAAAAACTAAGTACTATACTTATACCGATATTCCCCAATTGGGAAATTGAATTCCATGTACATGTGGATGCATCAGGCATTTCCCTGAGAGCCATTCTAGCACAACCAAGGGAAGGGAATATGGACCACCCTATCTACTTTTCTAGCATAATACTTGCTCATGCTGAGTGAAAATACACAACCACTGAAATGAAAGTTCTAGGTATGATTTATGCATTAAAAAAATTTAGACACTACTTGTTAGGATCTCATTTCAAATTTTTTACTTACCATTCTGCATTAAAGAACCTAGTGAATAAACCAGTACTTGAAGGAAGAATTTGTAGGTGGCTATTTATTTTTCAAGATTTTTTGTTTGAACTAATTGTCAAACTAGGAATATGCAATGTAGGTCTCGATCACCTTTCCAGATTGGAGTCAGGGGAAAGTGGTGGAGTAGTGGATGATCAACTCACAAATGCAAACTTGTTCTGGATTGAGGCCATCCGAGAGTATCTTGAAGACATTGTTGTCTTCCTCAATACACGGACCTACCAAGACACTTACTCCACAACCCAAAAATGACATATTGTGTTTCTCACAACAGACAATCAACTGATTGTAGGGTAGCTCTACAAATTGGGACTTGACATCATCCTTAGGAGATGTGTCTTGAACCAGGAAAGTCAATAAATCCTGTGGGAATGCCACAGTGGAGTTGTGGGAGGATATGTTGGAGGTAAAACTACAGTGAAAAAGGCACTTCAAGCTGGATTATGGTGGGATATGTTATTTAAATATGTTAAGGAATATGGTATATCTTGTGACATCTTACAAAGAGTAGGAAATACATAGCACAGAGATGAATTACCCCTTCATCCAGTCATAGAAATTCATGCATTTGAGAAGTGGGATGTTGATTTTATTGGACCAATCAACCCCATGGATAAGCACTCAAAGGCTAGATGCATCATTACCACAATAGATTACCTCAGAATATGGAATGAAGTAGAGGCAACTCAAGACTTCTCTACATATAGAGCTAGTATGTTTATCTTCGAAAACGTTATCACTCGGTTTGGATGTCCTATAATTTTGACCATTGATCAAGGTAATCACTTTATCAGGAGTACAATCGCAACGTTGACAACATAATTTATTATACAACACCATAAGAGAAGTCCATACCATCCACAAGCTAATGGTACAGTGGAGGCATTCAATAAAATTCTAGAAAGAGGACTAACAAAAGTTTGTTGTGCAAATAGGGAAGACTCAGATGATAGAGTTCCAACAGCCTTGTGGGGTTATAGGACTACCATGAAGAAGCTACAAAGGTATATTCCATTTCAATTGGTTTATGGGAAATAAGTTTTTGTACCCGTAGAATTTATGACCCCTAGTCTCTATATAATGCAAGCTACACACATGAACGATGATGAACCAGTTGTAAAGAGGATTGTGGACTTGCAAGAACTTGAGGAAGGAATATTTCTAGTAGATTTTTATCAAACAATTGAGAAACATAGAAACAAAGATTTACATGATAGGTATATTAAGTCCAAAATATTCACGCAAGGGGATAAGGTACTACTCTACAACATGCGATCTCAGAAACATCCAGGTAAGTTGTGCATGGATTGGTTTGGTCCACTCATAGTTGAAAAAATCTGACACTCTAGTGCAGTCAAGATAGCGCAACTGGATGGTATCCTTCGAAAAAGATGGGTGAATGGTGCCCGCATGAAACCCAACATTTATCATGCTTGAGTGAAATCATGGTTTCTCTAGTCCAAAGTATCATTTACAGTAGTTATATTTTGAATTTTCTATAATTTCTTTAATTCAGTTAATAACGTCAAAGTGTGCATTGATTGCGCCACGACATATATTTTCTTTTTTAGTCTAAGTGTTGTTTTTTCACAGAATTTCTTACTCAGCTGCACAAGATCAGAAGAGCCACCATTACATTAAGTGAAGTCATTAAATATGATGGGAACCGCCATTGTGTTCAGAGGGATGACTAATCTGAACTAGATCACAACCCATGTGCCATATGCATTATGTCCATTCATACCCTTTATGATAGCCACCATAACTCATCAGAAATTTCCATTAATCCATAAAGGCATGATATGTGAAGATTCCATTGATATCCCCACTGTGTTTCTCATTCGTTAAAAATTTAAGCCCCTCATCTCGACCACATCCCTGTCAGTCCATTCATTAAAAGCCAAGATACTTGATAGATCTTACCCTGTTATCCGTCTTGGAAGACACCTAAGCCTAATATTGCATTTATGGCCTAATTATGAGTGCCTTAATGTGCCCCTACATAGTTTTCCATTTATCCATTTATAATACCCCATGAACGTGAAGAGCGAGAATCAATGTTTGTTGTTATATACCTTCTGATTTTGAATTTTCTGCAATTGCGCATACCCTAAGAGATTTTCATTCCCCGATGACAAAGACAACTCTAACTCACCCATCTTATCAACACTTCAGAGGTATCATGACAATAGAAATAGGGGGCTATAGTTCATATCCCAAAGAAGTAATCCCATATGAATCGTATGATCCTAGGATCGAGATCTTCGGGGATGTTAAGGGGAAGACGGAGAAAGTGAAACTTCTGGACCTTGATCTAATGGACCAATTATTTTTTCCACATATGAACATTACTGTGTTCTGGGACTTTGTCCCATATACAATGGGAGGCATGCAGTTTGTCTCAAAGTCATAGTTCATTAACCTATTCAACTCCAAAATTATGCACCTAGGGATCTATCGGTCTTTGGGACCACTCACGAGGTTGCACGGTGCACAATGTTTTTGATGAGTTGAGTGCATGAATTTTTTTTTACATAAGACCATCTGCACTCTTGAGAAGCACAGCGGGGATATTGATATATTTGGCTAGACTTGCACATCAACTGCAAGGGATATCGATGGAATCTATACGTATCATGCCTTTATGGCTTAATGGAGAAGAAGATATCAAGGAATCTTGGATATCATGGTTGATCCTAGCCAGGGATATCAATGGAATCTACATGTATCATGCACGTATCAACTACAAGGTCCATCTCTGGGAGAAGAAGAGGTTGAGACACCATCCAGACATTTGATGGCCAGTGGACTACCACTACAAGTTTGAGTACCTCTGGATGTCACTCCTTCGTTGGGAGAACTCACTGAGTCACCAACAGTGTAGTTGGTAGGCATAATCAGAGCTGCGACTGAGAAACTGGAGAAGAGGATTCGACAGGCCAAACAAGAAGCAAAATTATGGAAACAAGAAGGACTCCTTGTAGAAGCACAATGAATGCAGGAGGAATACTCAAATATTCAGGTATAACAGAAGGTATAAAAGGTAAAGGAAAAACTCACAGAGGCTTGGACAATGGTCAGAAAGACAACGCCTCAACTGTCAGAATCCAACAAAACAAGCGAGCCTACAGAACAGATAAAATTAATTTAGGTAGCCTGGTCATAACTAGTAGAAAGCGCATAAAATATTGAAGAACAGTTGTGAGACAGTAAGAGAGAAGTCAAACTTCAACCAAAGAAGCTACAAGAACAAATGGATAAAATCATTTTGGAAGGAAACAACACAAGAGAATCCTTCCATAAAAGGACTATAGAATGCACAAAAATATTTAGAGAGGTTAGCGATTGGATGGGAATCATTTCAGTGCACAACCAAACATTGGATGACTTGTGCATAAATATCCAATCACTCAATGAAGAAGCAACCAACACGCTGGATCCACTAGAACAACAAGAGAAATTTGACAAAATCCAGCAGGAGGACAATGACCTCAATGAACTATATGAAGCTCAAAATGTGGCTAAGAAGGAAGTACGAGAGTTTCAAGCTATAGTCCAGACATCATATCTACAGATGCATCAAGTGGATTCCATATCTGACTTAGAATGTAACTCTTTTGTTGCATCCAAGCCAAAAGAGTGCATCGCATATGCCACTCAGCAGCTTTATGCTAAAGCCTCACTACTTTCAAGAA
Source organism: Picea mariana (assembly GCA_032191745.1). Classification (NCBI taxonomy): domain Eukaryota; kingdom Viridiplantae; phylum Streptophyta; class Pinopsida; order Pinales; family Pinaceae; genus Picea; species Picea mariana. Next base: position 126,257 of record JASDQU010738632.1, on the reverse strand, counting down.
AGTGGTAGGAAAAAGTGGAGCCAAATCCAGAAGAGCTCTGTAGTCTAGTGAAATCCTCTAGGGTTTTTCATCCCAAGATCCAAAGCCACAAGAGCTCTCTCAATTTCATTTTTAGAAAATACAATGCATAATGTGAGAGAGCTCCCTCATTTTCCTTTTATTTCCTCATTCACCCTTTTTACCTAAAATATTTGCAAAGGGAGATGAATGTGCAAGTGGTTGATTCGGGGTTACCTAGGTCACCAATGTTTTCGGTAAAAATGAAGCACTAGTGGTAGAAATTACAGGAGTTGCGGATAAAGATAAGTTCCCAAGTATTTCAAGAAAACCAAAAGATGATGGGTTCATGCCAAAAGATTGTGTAGTGGTGGAACCAGATGGTAATCGATAAGAATAATAAGAATCAACATATCTCATGGATGTTGGATCAGTGAGTGGTAGACCAAATGGATCATTAAAAAGAGGATTCATGTAAGATGCAAGGCTTTCTACGAAGGTTGTGACCGGTTTTGTTAGAATATTGGTTATTGTCATTGATGTCAACCCTAGTCATGGGTTTTGGACCACAAGATTGATGAAGGTATTTGGACATGAAGGAAAATGCACATGCAAATACAACACCCATGGATGGATAGTATACATCATGTTTTTTCTGGTGGTATGTTGTACGTCACGTGGATCCTCATGGTTAAGGAGAAATGAATTTTTGAATATGACAAAGTGAATTGAAGAAGGAAGTACATGTAGTCCCTGAAAATAATTAAAGAAACGAATTACAAAATAAGAAAGTGTCAGGTCGACCCTAATGTTAAAAGGAAGTGACATAAATGGTATAAATAAACATAATTATACATTCATTTTATACAAGTCGAATTTTAGAGGAAATATGAAGTAAATAAGGCCGGATTTCAAGGGAGGATGAAGTCATTTGGTGATGTGTTCTAAAGTATGTTATTTTCAGGTCATCTTACCATTTTTGCTATAACTTTTTTTCTAGAACGATTCAAATGGTGAAATATCTCTGGTATTGATATGACATATCAAGGTACCTCTGGTAAAAATTTCAGCTCTTGATTCGTTATAATTATGGAGATACACTCTGTGGAAGATAGGGTTTGTGACCAGTCCTAAAGCTGGTCAATTAACAGGTGTTCCAGGTACAATAGTCATAACTTCTTCATAGAGAATCCAAATGAAGTGGGACAAAATTCATTGGAAACAGTATGGACTTTAGTTTCTTTCATGTGAGTTTCAGAATCGGATGTTAATTATTGAGCGCAGGGCATTCTGTGCAATTTCACCCTCCTGAATAGACCAGAATTGAATAAAGTCTACCATTCTTTCTATAACCTCTTTTTGGGGAGGATTCAAGGCATGAAAAATGGAGGAGTTTCAGAGAATACATTGAGTAATATTATCTATAGGATCAGAGTACTCCAAGAATTGAAGAATTACAGAAATTGAAGAAGTCTCAGGAAGCATTATCAGGTTCTATGTGATGATTGGTTGATGGTGATGATTTAATATAAGTTTTTATTATCTCTCATATATCCTTGGGTGG
>JASDQU010738632.1:90760-108726 GCA_032191745.1 Picea mariana | reverse complement strand
CCGAAACAGTGAAAATTTCAGCGAACCAACTTTTGCAAATTTTTGTGTTTTACTCACAACCAACCAAGCTTTGATACCATGTTAATTTTTCTCACTTCTGCAATTTATCCCAATCCCGGTTTCAATCACTCCTTATCACTCCAAATGTTTAATGCCCATTCCCAATATTAATGAAATTTGTAGACATTAATATGCATTAAATATTCAAAATGAAATTTGACTGAAACACATGAAATAAATGATCTTTTCAATGGCTGTCCTAAAACTCAGAAATAAACCAGCAAGCATACATTTAATGACACAATGATTTTTGGTCAATTGACCCTAGAAAAACCCCAATGTGGGGAAAACAAGTGAGAGGGAGGGAGTTCTTCTTATTTCTTCAATTTCTGAAAATTACACTTTAGCAAAAATAAAACTAGTAGACATTTAACTTATCTCTTCATCGATTTTCGTGCTTGAAATTGACTGGAAGACACCCAAATCAGCCACCATTAATTCTGTGCTCAGACAGCCATATCGTATGGACCGTCACAGCATTAAATGTTGTACGAATTTATTGAAAATCGTGCCCAGAAATAAATGTGTCCGTACGGCAGCCGTACAACCTGTACGATCTATTTAATGCGGTTGTTCTCCTCGTTTTTCATGCTGCTGTACGAACTGAACAGGAACAATAAATGCTGCCGTACAAAATCCATACTGTACGGATTCTCCTTCCTGTTGGTTGCCTCAAAATCTGTGCCCTAGCTTTAGCCTTGGGATTCATGCCACTTTTCTGCTGCTATCTCTTCTTCAGAATATGGAAACTTTCTCTTCTCTTGTTCTCTCTCAATCTCTCAATCTCTCTTGGAAAGAATGACTTCTCTTTTGGTCTTTTTCCTCCTTTAGAATCCCTAGGTGACTCTTAGGTTTCTTTTTGATCCAAGGGCTCACATTGCCCAAGATCAATGGTTGAAACTAAATGCTCCATTAATATTCACTTTATTTAATTTCACTCACCCAACTTAAATAAACACCCACTTGGTGCATTAAGTTCCTAAGTCACTTTTCACTTTCTAATTTAAAGTTCACTTTACCACTTATAAAGTGACTTTATGAAAAGACCCACTTTTAAGTTGTGGACCACATTCCTAGGTAAAAGTTTAAAAACCCATAGGAACCACTTGTTCAAGGTACAAATCTTCATTAAAAATCAATATTTTTTAAGTCTTCTTCCATTATAATTCCACATGGCATCCACGTGGTTCCACATCATCCTCTAACGCAAATTTGTTTTCTGACGTGGCACTTTCCACCTGGTCTTTTGAACTCTCAGCTTATTGGGTCCAGGGACCTCGACCAATTCCAAAGTCTTATATGCCAAAAGGCTCGATCCGACATGATCTAGCGCTCAAGGTATGTGGCATTGTTGGGACCTTCATTTTGATGGATAGAATTTGTGCAAGTTATGCTGTAGCTTCATTTTAGTGAACATAAGTTGTACAAGTTGTTGAGGATATGGATAATAGACTAAAGGGAAGAAACATAAAGCAGTTGGAAGGACAGTGCAACATTAGTTTTGAAGAAAGAAGTTGCAACAATATCAAGAAGAAGAGAGAACTCTCGGGTTCTCAACCAACAAACTCAATATCAGATTATATATATGAGACTAATATGATTTTAAAAGTTTGTTCTTACTAAGGTTGTTGTTATTAAGGTTGGGCTGGGATTGTTGTTGTTTCTAGAGTCACTGTTGTTATCGTCCATATTGTTAGTTTAGCTAAATTTCTGGATTCTGAGTTCGGAACCAAACTGAGAATGTAATGGAGTCATGTTGTGTTGTAGCGTTGAAAGAGAAAGGTGTTGGGATAACCTTGTCTCTTAGTAGTACATAGCATTTTCTATTTGCTTTGGCATGACCAATTTGTATCCATAACTCAATCTCATATTGTATTTTGAGAGGAAACATGTTATATGATAATACAGTGGGAGACCCAAATAATTTTGAATATATCCTATGTATTTAGTCTTATAAATGTATTGAATGTTGCTCTGTATTATATTTTATTTCTGATATGCTTAAATTCTTCCTTGTGAATGAAGACATAACTCTGTCTCTTTATTCTCAGTTAGTAGATGTTTAGAAATGCTACAGGTTTAATCTATCTTGCGCAAGACTAACATGAATATTGATAACTTGGAGAGTTGTCTAAGTATTCTCCTTACCCTTCCCTCTCTTTATCATCTCGGTTTCACTTTGGGTGAGACTTATTCCCTCCTGGGAATATGAAAATGCTAGTTCTCTAGACTACTTCAGTACCTTTTGTTGGTAACTTGAGAAGGACCCTGGTCTGATCACTTTTGTGCCAACAAAATGGTTCCATTGTTGGGACTTGTGTTTTAAAAGGGAAGCTGTAAGGATAATTCTTCCTCGAATACATAGATATGAGATTTCGAAATGGTGGGAATGAAATTGTGACAACTTTATACAGAAGAAAGCGGAGTTGCGAGGTAAAAGAGAGAAGGATACAAGAGATTCTATCTTTTATTCAGAAAGATCGAGTGACCAGTATGGGATATTCTAGGTAAAATTCCTGGAAGAATTATTCCATTGGATAAATCAGCTACAAGAAGCTCCAGAATCCCAAGAATGCATCAAGAAGACTTGCACTTGGGATACATAGAAGATCACAACACTTCATCATCTCAATCACTAGATCATGCGAGTAGTTGATTTCTGGGCTTATATGACTCTGGAGGAATACATCATTGACTTTGTAGCTGAGAATCACCAATATTTTTCACGGGCAAAAGAAATTTTCAAGAAAGGTTCCCACAAAAGACCGTTGATGGAAATTCCCTTGTGGATCAAATCATTCATGATGCAGAAGGGGATGATATTTATTCCCTCGACTGAGATGGAATCCTAAACACCTACACCTGGGGTAGGGTGATTTTGGGGTGGGATCATGACCTGAGGAGGGAAAAGGGTTCTTTGACATATGGGGGGAGATCAAAAAATGAATGCAAGAAATGAGTGATACTTAAGGATATCCGCCATAGTTGAGAAGTGGTGGCGGGGAAAGATAAAGAAAGAAACAAAGCAGTCTGAGGTGTTGCGGAAAGAAATCGGATCAAGAGGAATGAATGAAAGAAATAAGGAAGAGTTGAGGAAGGTAAGAAGACAAGAAATATTGGACAGTCTAAGATTACAACAAAGAGAAACAAATAAAGGAAGGAGCCCCCAAGTGGGTGGATGAGAAGAAGAGTGTGGAGAAGCAAGGGAAGATGAAGCAGGTCTGGACCTTGTAGGATACCAAGAAGATTCAACCCCAATATCAGGAAACATCAGGAATCATATAGAGAAGGTTGCTCCAGAGGAAGAAAATGAGACCCCCCAAATCAAAGAAACCCACCTAGAAGTCAATGGAACCAGCCTCGAATCACCCATCCCCCAAGTGTCCTTTATACCTGTGGTAAATTATACACTGCCTAATTATGCTATTTCTATTCCATCACATCCAGTTAGTCAAAATTAGTTTGAAAGTGTAAACACTGGGAGGATATTGGGATCCCCAGGCATATCGCAACTAGGACCGTTAGGTTTCATTCTAATATGAACAATGAGACCTAGAATGGATGGAAATATGGGAGGATCGATCACCTGATACCCATAATTCTGGGGTAAAGGGGACAAGGATGTAGAAAAACATTGGTTCTTATGTGAATCCATTTAGATATCTAGAGGGAATCTCGATGAAAACAATTTAGTAGAGTTTTAGACTACCTTGAGGGGTCGTGCCCTCAAAAGGTACATGAAGGCTAGTGAACCATGGGTGCAAGGACAAGTGTTAACCTTGGGCCAAGTTTGTTTTAAGTTCATCGCTGAATTAAAACTACCTCAGTCACAACAAAAATCTCTCTTTGAGTTGTGGGAAATTCAACAAAGGGAAGGAGAATCTTCCTGGGAGTATAGTAAAAAATTTAAAGATGTTATTGGGAGGCTAGCACACCCAATTCATGAACATCACCAGAGGGAATGGTACATCAAAGTATTACTACCTCTAACAAGAATTCCTTTAACAAAAAAATAGATAGCTACATTAACAGATGCCTTGGAACAGTTGATGGAGATTGAAGCCATGGCAGGTTATCCGAAGAACCTGAGGATGACTAGGCCTCCAGTAGATGCAAACTTGTCACAAATTCAAGGACAAATATCGATGCTAACGGAGAAGATTCAAGAAATAACCATACCAAGACCAAGACGAACTCAGGTTTGGTGCACATGATGCTATACAGAAGGGAATCTGGAAAATGAATGTTTGTGCATGAGGGGAATGGGACCTCCTCACAATCCAATGGGATCCTCTCCATGACCAATGAGAGGAGTTGCACAAGTATCTGTGACTCCACCATTCCATACACTAGGGCTATACAATACCTTCTCAGATGCTTAAACATCTCAGCCAACTGAGTATTGTGAGATTGTCAAACACATGGGCATGCATCGAGGAAGTGTCCCATTATGCATAAGTACAATAATAAACCCAATATAATACATTGTGATTTCTACACATATATGATCCATGCTACAAATCAATGTAAAGCGTTGGATGCACTTGCTGACAGATTAGACCAAACAACATTCAGAATAAATGAAACCTCCCAAGGACCTGGAAGAGGCTAGGGAGGTAGGGTTGGAGGTGGATTCAGAGGAGGAATAAATGGAGGAAGAGGGACAATATGATTTTACAACTACAATGAAAAAGTTCATTTGGCTAGAGACTTCTCACCTAAGATGACCATGGTGCTCTCACTGCAGGAATAATGGACAGCCAACTGAAGACTGCCTAGAACTAATCGCAAAATGGGAAGATCAGGTTCATCAATGAGGAGCTAATCTCATAAGCTCAGAATTAAAAAGGGGAATCGAGGGACGACTACCTAAGATTAACATCATTACTCACGGAGGAGAAAAAACTGGGGCAAATGCAGATAATCATCCCAAGATTCAGAAAGTTGTTCCCAAGGATGACATGTATGACCATGTGAAACAAAAGTTGCTTTTCAAAGATGCAATAGAAACATTTAAGAGCATCCCCACTCTAGAAATAATGGAGAATCCCCCTAAATTCACCTCTCAACCTAACCTTGTGCAATCCCCTACCTCACCACTAGCACCTAGAAACTCTGCAATTCCAAGGCAACACACTAAGCAGTCTCAAAGTGTAATAAATCTCTAGTTTCAAATGTTCTTTGATGTCCTAGGGGATGACCAAATTACAGAGAAGTTGTGCAACACTCTGTACCTAATAATGGTAAATGAGGGAACCCCAGAATCCATAGTAAGAACAAACCTCCCTGAGAATAATACCAAGAGAATATGAAGAAGAAAGGTGCGAACATGAAAACAATTTAGGTTAGAATCCCAGCTAGATGATTTTGAAATCAAAGATGTCATGCTAGATTTTGGATCTGATGTCAACATCCTACCAAAAACGACATGGGAAGCTTTGGGAAAACCTCAGTTAGTATATTCCCCCATCCAATTGAGAATGGAAAACCAATACTGCATTTTCCCAGTAGGAAGGATGGAAAATGTGGAAATAGATGTTGTGGGAGTTAAAACCACAACTGATTTTGAGGTAATTGAAATCATGGGAGAAAAGGATCCCTACCCTGCATTACTCGGAATTGATTGGGAATAGGAATACTATGCTATCATTGACCTAAAGAGAGACACCATGACATTTGAAGAAGATGGGATTAAAGTAGTTCAACCCTTAGATCCATGTTTAGGGCCTAGATACACTGAACCAGTGGACCCCAATATGGAGTCAGATGCTCTTGACAAATTATACACCATAACAACAGGAATGATACTATATTACATAAATCCCACTACAGATGGATTGGTAAGTTGGAGAAGCATATAGTCTACTAACGAGGATTCGAAAGTAGTGTTTGATAGGTGGCAGGAAGGTGTTGACAGGCATTTGTGACACATCGTCAATGGGAAGGATAGATCCGGACCGGGGTTGTCTATCTAACCCAAGTTGTTTGGTATGATCTAACCTGATGGGTTTTATGGCTCCGTTAACCAACTAGGGTCCTAAAAACAATGAAAGGAAAATAAATTAACTAAGAATAAGATTCTAACAATCGACACACTAATTACGAAATGTTGAGCTAATAGTGTGAATGTACAATAACTATATACAATTTACAAGGTTTACATGAAATCTTGCAAAAGTCACTGTTTGAAATAATGTTTCTAACAAGATTAAGTAAGAACAAAACTCTTTCTAATATTAAGCTAATAAATACTGAATGAATATGATTCTAATGATATCATGAAAATAGACAAAGCTAATTAACATCTAAATAATGCAATCATTGTTAATTCATATATAAGCAACTTTAAATAAAAAGAAAACAATAAATCTACTAACCTCTAGATGATCAACAATAATAAACTAAGTTTGTCACTTTGTGTTGTGTGAACTCTTGTTGTTCTGTATTAAGTGGAAACCTATGACAGAAACAATCATAATACTTCCCGAAGAAATTCAAGGAAGTGTTTCATGCTTTGGAGTGAATTTATAACATCAGAAAGATAACTAATTAAATATCATGTGACCTCAAGATAACCAATAGCTAAAGATGAAAGAAATCTCAATCCTAGATAGTGATGTTATCAACCATTTAACATCAGAAGTAAACTCAAATATAACTAAATAATTGATCGATCAAAGGTACAAACTAGAACAATAGATCATGGACAACATTTAGATAATCAACGATATGAAATATCATGTGAGGAAAAGACTATAGCTAAATCAACACAAATAACATTTCATAACATAGAAATTATAGGAGAATACAATGAAACAAGCATTGTACAGTTTACACAGGTCTAAAGCCAACAACAAACTGCTTTCCCATATCACTTCCAAAATTATATGTCCATTCTGTGATCCAAAAAAAATGTCCTTTACACCAAGAAACAAAAGCTATTTAAACATGTCTTGGATCAGTTACCTCTTATCATACAAGATAGAGGATGATCCCTAAAAATAAGTTTGTTTTACAAAAATAGAATAACAAAAGGATACTCCTATAGGAGTCTTTAAATAAAAAATAATTACATTAAAGACATTGTTTTTTCAAAAATGGGAAATTACTAAGTTATTGAACGCTTAACCCATGATTCCTTTTCCTTAAACATAGCATCATGAACTGCTACTTACCCGAAATGATAAAACGAAAATCAAAGTTTAGAAAATAATACAAACAAATAATTTAAATAGACTGGCTACAGAATCTTCTGATTCTGTAACTAGTCTCAAAATAAAAACAAAATCATAAGTGAATCTATTTATTGTTTCTCAAACAGAATCAAATAAAAATAAATAAATAAAAAATATTTACCATTTCATAGATTTGATAGAGAAGCATCTGATAATTCTGAATTTATGATGGCGTTGAAATTTGTTGAGTTTTTAATAATCACATTACCAGACCGCTTAATCCTCTTGTTTTCCCTGTGAGAATTCGATCGAACGCTATTTTTCAACTCGTCAATCTCCCTCTCGAGCAATGAGTTTTGTGCTACCATTTGGTTTAATTATTCTTGAAGATAAGGGATATCCCTGTAATATCTCTCAACCCAATCAAGACAATTTTCACAATGAACTGGTTCTATGGTAGGCAAAGGTTGAGCCTGTTTTGTAGAGGGCATTTTAGTCTGTATTCTGATTTGCTTCAGATCGTGTTGTATACCAGAGAAACCCTCTTGTTTATTTAGGAACAGTGGGAGATTACAAACGAAATCAAACTGTATTGCATCAGTATCGACATTGTTACCCAGAATCCGATCATTGACATATTCTTGAGCAATAAAATCTTCAATCTCATCCTCAGAAAAATGATCATCAACCTCAATCACAGGGGTCAATTTCTCATTATCACGTAATTGATTTCTCAATTTTCTAGGTAAGAGTCAGCCTGATCTCTTATTTGTAAAATTTACATCTGGACTACTCTTTTTTTTACACTTGCTCTTTTTCTTGACAGTTGATTTATTTGAAACAACCCGAATCGGCTGATGAGTATGAACAATAGGAATCATATCCTTTAAATCATCTAAAACTTCTTCCAAATACTTTATGGGCATGAAATTGCATCGTGGTTTCTCGCATGATGGCTTCTGGATAGAAACAAATTTTTGATCTATCGACACATGGAATTCTTGTGGATTAAAACCTAGGTTTTCAATAGTGGGGTTAGATCGATATGAACTGGGGTTTTCATCGAGATGAAGAGGTGATTCTATTACATTTTCGGGTAGGGTAAAATTATTTCTAAACAATAAATTTTCCCAACTATCCCCAGTCTTAGACATATGTGAAACCACAAGGATTCGGATGAGGCCATGGTGGAAAAGGCTCAACTATGGGTTTATTTTATGTCTTTGATAGAACTTAGCCATTTTCTGCAGAATCTTATGCAAATAAAAAAGCATATTCAACTTGAAACCTAGAAAAACCATTAGCAGGTGGACATGATACAAGAAGATCAAACCATATCTACCTTCACAGGTAATAAATTGCTTAATCATTAAGAGAAATCCATGCCATCACGGTTTGAACAAAGAAATTGGTGTACCTTTTGGATAACAAAAATATTTCTTAGAGGCCATGAGTGAATGCCAGGGCACGCCTTCGATTTTGGTGTTTTTAAACCATCGATCTCCCTCTTGTGATAATCCTGTAGCTTCTGCGATAGAAACTTCAAACATTTTTAACTGGAAATATCCAATCTTAGCCCTAGTTCCATCAAAAGTATGAGTGAAATCTTGGGCCACAGTGAGGTGGAAACCCTCAAACCTTCTGATGAAACCATCCCAACCATATGCCAAAATGTCGTTCACAGCATCATCATGAGAGAGGAGAGATTGCAAACCATTGGGCATGATTCTCACCATGGGTGCCATTGATATGTTCACATAGAAACAACAAGGGTAACGAGAGGTGGATTGTATTCTCCAACACACAAAAAGTAGGATGAGGTCTACATAATCGGGAGAAACCCAATACCTAAGGATTCAGGAGGCTACCATAACAACCATTTGGAGCTTTGAGTGGGTAGTAACCAGAGGACACATAGAACAGGAAACCACTCTGTGAAATGAATACCAAGACCAAAGCATCAAAACTTACCACTTGAAACAATGAATGTAGGTTTGAGCTATGTAGGATGAAGGGGTGATGTTTGAAGGTAAGTGTGTCAGTCCTATACCAAGACAACATGATCATGATTCGACTGCTAGTGGTAACATTCAAATTTCAAATTAAACCAAAGTTTGCTTGTTGCGCGATCATAGATATGTCAAATGTGAAAACCATATAATCAAAGATAGAAATGACTAAGTCATATCTCCCAAGGTGGATAACTCAAGTGTTATGGTAATAGATCAACAAATGAAAATGACAGGATTACAAACTTTAAGGTTTATAAAAATATAGATGCCCTTTAGGTGTAATCCCATTTGTAAAAAGAAAAATCCACAAATTGTATGATGACCACTTAAACCAAATTTTGTTCTAATTTCATGCTTTTAGTCATGAAATTAAACAAAAAAAACGATATATTAAAAACAATGAACTCTTACACACAGCTAGGGCAATGAATCTTCTCAAAGCCAAAAAGATAGAAAATTTTGTAAGGAGAAGGAGGCAGCTACAAAAAAATTTATCCCTTGGCGACGACATTTTTCCACGATAAAATTTGACAAGAATTGTTGGCTACCAAAACAAGGTTCATACGAACGATTCTCAAGATGAAGTGAAATTGTCAGGGAGATGAGATGGATTGGAGCCAAGGTCAGAGAACACCCGACATATGATGGTACCTTAGAGGTACACAGTTTTCTTACTAGCATGGAAGAGAAACTAACGATGGATCAAATGATCTATGTTCTTTACTTATCCTTGCAAGATACCCCCACTAGATGGTGTGCCACCCATAAATCCTTGCTTATGGAGTGGGAATATGAAAAACAATCCATCCGATGTCGATTTCAAAGTAGGTATCAACTGAAAGAAGAGACACATATAAATTTTCAAGATGCACAATTGTTCAATGGATGGTTTGACCCTAAAGTGCATATTGAGCATTGCTTAAAGCAGTGGAGAGTTGCGGAAGTACCCTCTCACCTATGGGTTCAGATATTTCTCCATCCGTTGGGTCCAATACCAAAATCTTGGTATATACATGAGGAGACTAGAAGACAAACAAACTTTTGGTAGACCTTACAAGACCAATTTTGCAAGGACTTATCCTTTACAAGTAAGTACCCTGAGCTCAACACAATCCTTCAAAGAATCAGGGAAATTATTTTTACTGACATTTGAAAAAAGAGATCAAGTTCAGTAGTATGTGTTGACCATGTTCATTTGCTTCAGTCTAGTCTAAGTCTTGAAACTGATAAGATAGTTGTACCTTGTTGTAAATTTGAGAAAGAACTAGAAAAACTCGATGACTTAGAAGAGCTTAGAAACTTAACCATTAAAGAAACAAAAGGAAGTAGAGATATTCAAGATACTATACCTAGTCACACATGTAGCTCCTATAACCATCCACTAAAGGTGCATAAAGTTAATATAGGGAGTGCAGAGAATCCTAAGGTAGATTCTATAGGAGATTACTGGGATGAGAAAACTATGAATGAAGTACACATCTTGTTGCGGGAGTTTGAGGACTTGTTTCTGAAAATGTTCTCAGAACTGAAAGGTATAAAATGAGCTATGGGATAAATGAAAATCGAGTTGAAACTAGGCTCAATACTTGTGAAGCACAAACCACACCGACTTAATCCTAGAATAAAAGAGAAGGTAAAGAAATAAGTGGACAAAATTCTTGTGTAAGGACTTATTTTCCCAATCGAAGAAGCTGAGTGGATTAGCCCCATAGTTATCCAGAGCAAGAAATATATAGAAGACATTCAGGTTTGTGCAGAATACAAAGTATGAATTATGAATGTGTGCATGATCCGTTTCTGACACCTTTTAGTGACAAAGTGTTATATCAGGTTGTGGGGAAATAATCTTATTCATTTACAGACGAATTCTCAGGATATCACCAAGTTATAATCGTAGAGGAAGACAAGAAGAAGACCACATTCATTCTTGAAGACAAATTCTCCTTCCTTCATGCCTTCCTCTTTCTTTCTTCATTTCTGTGACATTTTCTTGTTCATCTTTTTTTCTACTAATTTGACTCTTTAAATAGTGCCTGATTCAGAACTTCAAGCCTCCTGTATCTTCAAGCCTCTCTTTTTTTCTAGTATAATACAGATATTATAATACACATATTGCTCATTCGGGCTAGTGTGTAGAAGGACGATTGTCCCTATACAGTTTCAATCAACTATCGTTGACCAATCCTTCCATGATTTTCCCATTAAATTTCTCCAACTGAAAAAAAAATCTACCTATGTCACAAATCTTATCACATATAGAACCAACCAGTGCATTTGGAATTTTCCAGGGTGCTGCAAAAAATTGTTGTCATAGAGAAAAACTAGGTCTCCCATATGGAACTTCTTCTGTTTAATATTTCTGTCATCCCATGATTTTTTGTGTGCTTTCTGAACCTGCTGATGAAATCCTGAGATGAAATGCTCTCCCTCCAGTTCCAATAGCTCTTACATTATTTTCTCTATTAAATCAGAATATGTGAACTTTATCAATGCGATAATGTGCAAACTCGGCACAATGAACTCCATGGGCATAACTGCTTCCTGGCCGTATACTAATCAAAATGGTGTATGTCCTGTCAAATTCTTACATGTGGTTTGATATGACCATAGTACATCATGAATCCTCAGGTCCCATTCATCTTGCTTCACATTAAATATCTTCATCAGTGCATGCTCTAGGATCTTGTTAAACGCTTCCATTGTTCTGTTCTCCTGAGGGTGATAAGATGTGCTCTTCTAGTGATCAATATGAAATTATTATGTCAAATAAATAATCGTTTTATTCAAAAAATGGGTCCCATGATCACTTATAAGGATTCTTGGATATCCAAACCTTGTAACAACATTCTCAAATGGAAACCACACAACAGTCTTTGAGCTACAATCTCGGACAGGTTTTGCTTCATCCCATTAGGTCAAGTAATCTGTTGCGGTGATTATATATCTTGGTCCCGACCTCTTTGTTGGTGGGTTGATCGGTCCAATAAAATCAACTTCCCATTTATCAAAACCCTGCAACATAACTTGTGGTATCAAAGGCATATCTTCTCTTACAGATGGCTTCCCAACTCGCTGACAAACATCATAGGTATGACAAAACTCCTTAGAATCCTTATGAAGGGTGGGCCACCAACGTCCAGAGTGTACAATTTTATGAGTCGTTTCTTTCCCAACATAGTGGCCTCCCACAATTCCTTCATGTGCCTCTGATAATATCACAGGCCTCTCATGCTCCAGTACACATCGTTGAAGAATGCCATATGTGCCCAACTTATACAAATTCTCTGATATAAGTTGATATTATGTTTCCTTTAATACTAACTATTTCTTCTGTGCAATTGTAAAGTCGGGTGGGGATACTCCTATGCTCAATAACTAGAAAATATATGCAAAGTAATCATCGACCATCTGTACCGCAAACAAGTGTGCATTTGGTGGACTATCATCCACATTTAATGCATCTTCCCCTGTTAATATGTGTGACAAATGATCATATCCTGTATTTAATTTTCCTGGTTTCACAATCACTTCAAAATCATAATCATGAAATAATAACAACCATATGCATATCTTCCCCCCAACACTAGCTTATTTACTAAGTATCTCAACGTAGAATGATATGTGTACATATTAAAGTGTGATCCTAGTAGATAATGCCTAAACTTTTATAGTGCATACACCATTTCCATTCCTTCACATTTTGTGGTAGTATAATTTTTTTCGGTAGTCGACAAATTTCTATTGGCAAATGCAATGGAATGATCCAAACCCCCTTCACCTGGATGAGCTAGAACTGCGCCTAATGCTATAGATGATGTATCTACGTGGACATGGAATTCCTTCTTCTAATCTAGAAATACTAAAATTGGTTCAATAACCAGTTTCTTCTTCAAGGTATTCAAACTTTGTTGGCATTCCTCGTTCCATTGAAACTTGACCTCCTTCAGCAAATTTTCCAGCGGGGTTCTGATTTGTGTGCATCCCCTAATAAAATTTATGTAGTACCATGTATGATCTAATGTTGCTTGCAGTTGTCGAACTGAAGTAGGGAAAATGCCTTATTATTTGTGTAGTAGATCAACAATCTTCTCGACATTTTATTCATTCTAGTAATCTTCGATGTGTGCGAACTTGGGTTTATCCTTTGTACCAATATTCACCTTGTGTGTTTTAAATGGTTTTGCATACTCGGTAGATTCAAGCTCAGGACCTTATACTGTGCACACTCCTTCAATTTTTGACACTTGAAAATTTTTCAGGTCTTCGTCCTCTTGGTATTCTCCGACAACATTATAGCATTCCAAAACCTCTTGAACAGTCGCAAAAAATCTGGGCGCACTACATAAGGGTACTAGTCCCATTGAGTCTTCTAATGTAAATATAGTGTTATTGATAATCTGTAGAGTTGTGTCGACTGAAGGAGCATCATATTCCAAATTGAAATTTACCTTGAAGTTGTGAGCCAAATACTCCCAGTCTCTTGCTCCTTTGCGTACTTCTAGTTCTAAATACCAGTTCTTCGAGATCGTATCCAGAGTATGTAAAAACAAGTGCGTCCATTCCTGCATAGGTACTGAGATCCATGTCGCGGTGCACTATGTAAGATGATCTATAGAACTACTCAACCTAGTATTTTTTTTGTAGTATATCCAGTTTATGTTCTTAACCAGACCTGTAACAATCTTCTGCATTGCTACTAGTTCTCTATTATATCCTTATGCACAACCCACCACCTTGCAAGAGTCTCTTTTTATGCGACATATAAAGACAAAAATCTCTATTGTTATGATATATGCAATTCAATTTCTTTTACAAAATAATCTATATCTATTAGTCCATCATACTTTGGGGGATCACGTACCTCAGCTCCAATCTAGTGCAATGTGCAGGTAATATGAACACATCTCCTTGTAGATACTTCATGTAACCTTTATTGCCAATGTTACAGGGCTTCTTTTGAAGCCAACGCATAAGAAATGATACTTTACCATCTAAGTACATCCTCAGTAGTGGGATTAACATAGTCATCCATCTGTGTGGTCACATTGTAAAGGTTATCGAGTTATTTTCCCCTTGTTGGTTCCATATATCATCTTCCTTTTGTGGGATCCAATGGCACAGTAACTCTCAAGTATCTTACTTCAAAAATGATTTGTCTCTTTTTCAAATCTATAATGGTCTAGTTATCAAAATCTCAATCGAGTCCAAGTAATGTTGGGTAGGGCTTACTATCATCCATTATCTCAATTACTTCAAAATCTATTGTGTTGCACACTCCATCGATATTAACATTCACCCTTGTCATTCTTCCAATTGGAACAATCTTGTGTTGATTCGCTAGCCTCAACTGAATAGGTGATCATATCAACTTTGGTTTTCCCATCATCTCCCATGTCTACTTTGGAAGGATGTTCACTTCAGATCCCATATCCAAGATGATATTATCCATATCATAGTGTCTTATCTATTCATTAATTCATAATTCCCTATTCGTCCTTTTCTTGCGATGTACATGGTTAATTGCTTGTTGTGCAACAAGTGATTCTTTATCTTGCGCACATTGATCGATCATCCCACACAATCTGTTTAATGGAGTGTCACCCTTCATTAGTTCTAAACAAATCTTTAAGAAACTTTTCAGTGTACTTACCTTCTCAACTGGCCTTTCTTTGATCGAGTGGTCATAGGATGGAGGCATGTCATATACAGGTGGCACAGTTGATGTTTCCCATTTTTTTTCTAGCATCTTCTTCCTTGCTTTCATGTATGTGTCTCTCTATTTTTGAGGCTCAAACATCGGAGGAGGTTCTATTGCTTTCTTGACCCACTATTGGGTCTGATTTCCTTATTCTTTCGCATCAGCTCCTATTCTTTCCCCTCTGTGTGTAAGTGTTTCTACCCTTGTTCGATCATTGCACTCTTACAATGTTGTCATATGCACATTCTAGTTCCTTTTCTCCTACCACTTCACTATCAACTGCGGACAGTCTTCTGTTGCATGATCTAGTTGTCTACAATATGTGCATGTCGTACAAGGATTCTAACAATATCGTGCCAAATTCCCAGGTTGGTTGCAGTTATAACAAATAATCAATTCTCTTCCTCTGTCGAATCCTCCTCTTCCTCGACCTCTTAATCCTCCTCTTCCTCCTTGATTGTATCCCCTCAGAGTATTATATTGTGGTACCCCTCCTTCCGATCTATTTTCCCCTTGAACTTTATATGCATCCAAGGTGTGTTTTCTCATTAGATCGAGTGCACAAAAATTTTGTTCGTCATGTCCCATGGACTTACAAAATTAAAAAATAATCTTATGTTATTGCTCTAATACTTCTGCATCAAAGGGCAGGTGGTTGGGTGATGACACATCGTTCTACATATCTCACACCATACCCCTCCTCCTAAGGTCAAGGGATTCAGAGCTCCTGTAGCCAAATAATATACAAAGTTTGGACATTCATTCTTATGGTGACCTTCCTTTCTGCATGTAACAGACCATACTTATTTGTGCTTTTCCTTACTTTTAGCAAGCTCCTACAACTGAATTGTTAATGATGCTAACTAAAAATGAACCTGATCAATTCCTGCATCATTCTCTCCTATACGATATGCTTCCAACTTCATGGCGACCTCTAGTGCTTATGAATGTGATGTAATCTTCTATTGCATCAATGGACATCGTATATGTGGTAACAATACCGCAATGAACCATTCCCTATGTTTCTCTCCTGGAATCTGGAAGGTCAACCAATCCATCAATATCTTGAATCTCTGATCAAAATCCCATACCGATTCATTTTGAAACTGCTTGATCTCTTTTAGTTCAGTAATACACTGTGACTCAGATGTTGGTTTCTGGAACTCTTTTAACAGGGCTTACATGATCTCTTCCAAAATTATGGTTTGTCTCGTAGGTGCAATGGAATGATACTTCATATACTAGAGTAACACACAATCTCTAAATGATGTCACTAATTGTGTGATTTCTGTATCATCATCCTGGAATTTCTTCACAATCCATATTGCTTCACAAACAAATAAGTGTTGTTCTGGATCTTGTGTCCCTACTATGTGGAATACATGTATTCTCAACGTGGGGTCTACCCCCACCATTATGTATTGCGTACTATTTTTCCTTGGTGTCACTAACTGAATCTGGGTTGTCACACTACTTCCACTAATTTGACTACATTTACTACTATCCTTGCTTCCTTCACTAACTACAAGAATTCGCAACAAATTTTCGGTTCTTACCTCAAACCTTGGAGATGCACATGGGGTTGTGGGTTCAACACAGAGACTGGCCTGAGTGGGGCTATTGGGATGTAATGGATCTCCTTCTATTAGAATGATCTGGAGGTCCTTTTCATTCTCCTTCCTTTATATCAGTGGTATTCCTTTCATCTGGAGCACTACGTCGGTGTCTCTTTCCTCAAACTCAATGTGATACCCTTCTCTATCAACCACAATCTTCTTCCTAATGTACCAAAAAATTTTCCACTACGCAACACACCAATATCGTCTTCTCTCACACCTTCTTCTTCTCTCGGCATTCTCAATCCATCTGGTCCTTATTTATTCTTTCATGCATCCCTCTCCTCCATACTCTTAGACCATCCCCTGGTCAACCCCCAACCCCCTATGCATTCAAAAGAGCCTAGATACTAGGGTGATCAGATTCCAACTTCATAACCCCCTTATCACACAACAATATCTTGACCCAAGTAGACAATCATTTCAAATATATTCTACACAGACCTTTAAAGAACTCCCTTTCAACAACATTATATGACTAGGTACACTCTAAAGCAAACTCAGTAATATAACCCCCCAATACACTATCCAACCAGAAATCAATTGCGTGAAAGATTTGATTACTTATTTTATTAGTTTGGTGGATCAACTTGGGGGTCCAACTCCCCAAAACAATAGTGTGAAATGTTTCATTCTTTTCAGCTAACCTCTGTAACCACTCACCCAAAACTATCGGTAAAATAGCAAAGAAAATCTCATGTAAGTTTGTAAATACATACCTTTGTAACAACTGCTCCCAGTGGATCAACGGGCTCTTATTCTAGTCTCTCAAAAACTCATGCTCCTTCATCTTTAACCACCATCCTATCTCTTCCTTAGTCAGCCTCCACATTCTCTTAAGGATCAGATCTCGATCGTGACAACAAAACCATTTGTTGGTGCGTAGTGGGAAGACCTAAGGTTCAACATGAATTTACCAACAAAACCCTCAGATATTGGCCCTTTCAGCATCACCCGCAAGAAGGTGAAGTCTCACCCAAGGTATCTATGGGGACTTCTGTAACACACCCATGGTGTGGCGTAAAAAAAAAATGTTTTCCTTAAAGGAGAAATCCTCTATTCAGGGTCTCTAATTTGGAGATCGGAGGCCTAGCCCATTTTCTTTGACGACCATCACATATGACTGTGGGTTACGATCGAATGCCAATTTTGTGATTGCGGGCATGACCAAGAGTGGTTTGGAACCAAACCGTTTTTTTCCCCGCAATTCACCACAAGCCACCACGTGTCCTTTTGTTAATATTGTGGTCTTGATTGTGGCCCACCCTCAACTTTTTAAAATTTGAGAATATTTTGTCCCCGCAATGCGACGTGACCTTTGATCTCATGATCTTGACGGTACTTTTGAACTGACAGCTTAGATCTGTCCCCTTTGAACTTGTGGATCAGATTTGACCCCTTTCAA
>JASDQU010738632.1:69106-90573 GCA_032191745.1 Picea mariana | reverse complement strand
GGAAATCTTTCGAAGTAGAAGATATGTTGACACCTGTCCCTTTCAATCAACGGATGTGATTGATTTCTCCCTTTGGGCTTTGGGGAATTCAATTCTCAAACCTTCGCTTCTTCTGGAGTGATTTCTCTGAAATGACAAATCGTCTGCCACATGTCTTCCTCAATCCATATGTCTAAACCGCTTCAGGACTTCATCTTTCAGAGATCTCAAATCTCAGTTTTCCTCACACTTCGTTTTCCCCCAAAACGTTTTATCCGGAGTCCGCAATATGATGACATGTGTCCTCCCACAGATCGACGACTCTTGGATGCTTTGTCTATTCAAGCTTTGGTGATTTAAAACTCTTCTCCTTCGCATTCTCCCAAAGTACTTCCCCCCTCCCGGAGTTCACGATCTGTCGCCACGTGCCCTTCTAGATCTGACAGTCTAGATTCTCTTCGACTTTCGGGGCTTCGAGAGTTTGTCTCACTCCACACTTGGAAACCTCTGAAGTGATTTTCCTCAAAGTCTCTGATCTATTGACACATATCTCCTACCAGCCAATGGACATGATCTACTTCGACTCTTCGGCTCTTCAGGCTTTGGAAATTTCAAGCTTCTAAGCACTCGTTTCTTCCAGAGTGCATTCACCTGGAGACTCCGATCTATTGACACGTACCCCTCCTGGCGATCAATGGCCAAAACCTACTTCTGGTCTTCAATGAATCTTTTCTCTCCTTGACCACAAGCTCTCGCTCAGGAGTTGTGGATGTTGTGCCACCTATCCCTCTTGGCGGTGAACGGTCCCAATTCGCTTCGGGACTTCGAGACTTTGGCAAGTCAACCCTCCTACACACACAGAGGTTAAAACTCATGCACTTTACTTTAGATCAGATGACTATCGTCCCTTTGCGCTCAGATATGATGGTTAGGATCAGTTCCTTCTCAGGGCTTATCCCTACAACTGATCTGACGACTGTTGTTGCTCCTCCTCCCGAGCTTTTGACTTCTTCCGACTTAGAAGAGTTTTGTAGATGTTCAAAGGCCTCAGCCTTCATTCCTCCTGCGAGCCTGGCTATATTGCGTCTCGCCTTCGTTCTTGAAAACGTTATCTCTTCTGATCTTTTTGATTCTCTCAGACCGATGGTACCGAAGGACTCTGTTGCTCTACAGATTTCCAAAGGGGATCACGACCATCCATCTCGCAATTGTTCAAGGTCTGGCGGTGATGATTCGACCAATACTGAGGTGTCCATCAATCAACAGTTCACAGTAATTGCGGGGCACCAACGTCCGTGCTCTTTATCAGAGAGCTCAACCTACGCAATTTGGAAAGTACTCGCCCAACTTGGTCTAACCGGAGTTGTTGATCTTCCATCCCGATGAGATCAATGATGTTGGTGAATTGTGGGCCACGAACTAGAGTGTCCGCTACTTTCACCTTCGCGCTCAACAATGAATCCCCACCCTCGATCTTCATCCATAGATCGACGGTTCACAATGATTGTGGGGTCCAACCTCCGCAATTTGGGAAGTGCTCGCTTGACTCTAGTCTAATCCTAGTTGTTGATCTTCCATTCCCGACGAGATCAACGACATGGGTTGATTGTGAGCCGTGAAATAGTATGTCCGCTAATTTTCACCTTTGCACTCTACAATGATTCCCAACCATCGAGTTAATCGAGTGGCTGGTGTTTGATTCGTTCACCCCAGTGGGTGTTTGAATTGATCTGAGGACCGGGATGACTGCTCCTCCCGTTAAACAACTCACCTCCATCTCCGCTGTCAGATTCTTAAGTCATCGGTGGTTCAGGTAACTTGACTATCGTGCAATTTGACATCTTAGAGCTTCGAGCTCCAAAGGTTCTGAAACCTTCATGAGATAAATCTTTTTTGCGCAGGGTTCCTAGACCCAGGTCACATGGAACTTCAGATAACTCTTAGGCTATAATCCCCGCTCTTAGTCAGGTTTTTGGTTAGGGACTTAGGCGCGAGTTCAAAGTATCCTAGACTACTGGTCTGAAGGGAACTCCTTCCCAACTCCCAAAGCTTTAAGCTTTGAATCAGGGCAAGGTAAACTCGTGAGGTTACCAAAACAATAGTTATGCCAAGAGGCTTGCTTCGACTCTAGAATGGTGACGTAATTCCCTGGGGAAAGCACCTTTGAGTGATTAGAATGTAGCATATGGAAAATCAAGTAGAAGTATAGGTTCTCAAGGGAGCGAATGCATACTCATAACTTAATAATTTAATATAGAAACCATTTATAGACATATAAATACTCGCATGCATCCATTATTTCCAATTCAAAGAACAAGGCAAGAAAACACTTATTAGAACCATAAGGCGTGATGCGACTACTGAAAGGGGTGCTCGTTTCCTCCCAACCATAGGCTCAGTCACTTCCAATGGCTTTATCACTGGCCACCCCCAAGCTTAGACCACGATGCTTTGAGATTCAATCTCTTCCTTCCAGCTCAACAAAAGTTAGGGACAAAGGTTACTCTCTTTCTCCCAATACAGAAATAGATAGGGACGAAGGTTACTCTCCTTCTCCCGGCTCAGTCTCTATTTTCTATGATCAGAACTCACTTCAATTCAGTCCTTCCTCGGACCCGAGAACTTCCGCTCTTGTCTCTGCACTCTTCGAAGGTCTCCCCTCTACCCACCATGCTTCCTTTCTTGCCTTCCTTAGAAAGATTGTGTGTGGCTCGAATTCCCAGTTCGTGGTAAGGTCTGGAAGCCTTAGGGATGGGTGGTCTGCCCCATCCCCTCATTAACTCTTGAGGAGGTGTTCCCACCTACCAACCCGACTGTAATTCATTCCTGGGTTAGAGGGTTGTTCTGATATGAGCAATTAATTCCAGTAAGGTACTGGTTCGGTGGAGGTTAATGCAACCATTCCTCGTCCCCTCTGCCACCTTTTCATAGCATTCATGGTCTCTCTTAGCACATCCCCTTTTCAACAATCATGCAACACATAACCATTTTCTATTAAAATAACATAATTTACATTCATTGACCTTTTATACAAAGGTCCACCAAATCAAACATTCACACTTTTAAGTTTTCCATAGTTCCTTGGCAAATATAGTCATATTTAAAAACTGGGGGAAATAGGGTGTTACAACTGCAGGAACCAGGTCTCCGTAGTGATGAAAGGATGGGAGGTAGTCCTTCTAACCATTCTAACTTAGCATTTATTCAGGATTATATCATGTGCGCAGAAACAGATTAACATGTAACATATTCATAATAACAGAACATATATTAGAACAACAACCACATCATAACATGTAGACACCATGATTAATGTGGTTCACCCAATATTGGCTACGTCCACAATGACCGACTTCTTATTATATTATTCAAAACATCCATTAGAAAATATGCGCACTGCACTCATACATTATGCCCTTGTCGTTCTCCTATCCCCCTATCTCTCTCTGTTGCTCTTCACTCTTGCATATCTTCATCTCTTTTCATACATTGCATACCATTTATCCCAAAACCCTTACATATTTACGCAATTACAATAGGGATTAACCCATACCAATGGACCCAAAATTCCTAACGGCTTCCAACGGTCTTCCTACTTTTACACACACCAATCCTGAAAGTGCACCAAATGTCTTTCCTTCCTTTGTGCTCGTTGCGTAGTTTCCAAAACTGGTCCCCAAAATCTTGTCCCAACACCAAGCCATGATACAACAAGGGGATTGATTCAGTTGGTCTCCAAACTTGAGATGATTCGGGAAGGTTACTCTCCTTCCTCCCTTGACAACAGTATAAGTTTCCCCCTTCCCATTGAGATCGATAACTCTATAGGTTTATCAGGTAGTTTTGCAACTGGATTCCCTTTGCACAAGGGAGTCTCTTCTCTTCTAAACAGTCCCTCAAAGACCTCCCCTTACCAATGTTGATTTCTATGTAGTAAGCACCAAGTTGTAGTCCTTCTTTCTCGAGTCTAGATTCGGGTCTTCTCTATTCAGGGTGATCACTCTCAAATTGGACGAGTTTCCTATTTTCTTCAAGGAAACCTTCTCACTTTCTATTCCTCTTCGAGCTAAACTCGTGAACTTATCTGTTCTCAATGCATGTTCTCTGTTAATTTCACCGCTCACGAATCCGCTACAGATCTTTGTTTCTCAACTCTCTTGTGTGCGTTCTCTTTCTTCGGTCTTTGATACCATGCTTTGCTTGTTGAGCGTCTGGTTGAACACCCTCGTGTGTCGTCTCTGGTGGTGTTTTTCCACCTTTGGTCTCTTCCTCGACCGATCTCCTTGGGATTCCCGTGGCCTTCCTGTAGACGCAACCTGTAGTCCACAGTTCCCATTCTGAAGGTGTAATTGTGATGTCTTGTTGTCAGTCATTTAATTAGCCCTTTTCTTTTCCAAAAGACCAATATGTCAACAACCATTAACTGCTCCAACCTCTTCCACGCCCTTCCATAATTGGTCACATGGCTCATTCTGATAGAGTACTTTGGGGGGTATGAGTTTATGGTTAGCAAGTATAAGTTAGTTTGTTAAACAAGCTTCATGTTTTCTTCACTAAAAAAAACTCATCTCCCACTCCATTCCACTTCATCATTCTCTGCTTCATCAATTCCCACTTATACATCATGACTAGTACTTTCAAGGTTGTTTCCTCTCAGTCTACAATTTTAATGTTTTTAATAAATCAAAACATAATTACATGCTTCATAAACATACTTATATAAAATCTTAACATAATTACAGTCTTAGGAAAAAACAAGATATTACATTAATACTCTTGTTTATCGATAATTTTATATATTTCAAAGTTATATTTCTTTTAAAAGTTTATGTGAAACAAATCACTTGTAGATAAACTTGAAATATATATTTTGTAATATGCTGAAATCTTTTTTTTAATGTAATCTCAAAAAAAATTATAATTTTTAGAACCACCAATATTTAACTTAGTACAAACTTGGAGTACAACTTTTTTTTTTTTTTTTTTAATTAATACGAATTCTATTCTAATATTTTTTTAAATATTAATAATAATAAAATCCACTTTATTTCTATCTAGTACGTAAACATGCATCATGGCCTTTAAATCATAATCATATTGATAATCATGGAAATACGAGTTGACTTTCTTCTATTTATATTTAATAATTTATCTTATCTTGACATGATTAAACTATTGACTTATGACTAAAAGTTATACATGTACATTTGACTTATATATTATATTAATCCTCAATTATCTATGTATCTTTTTAATCATGCCGTATCATATTTTATCCACTTGTTATATATATATACATATATATATATATATATATTATTATCATTATAATATTTTATTATGATGTGTTATATTTATTATAAGTTTAATATGTCACTTATAAGAAATGGAATAATAATTATTCTTCTCATAACTACTTAAGCTAAATTTATTTAGAAAAATCAAGGAACTTTATTAATTGTTGTGTAGTTTAAAGGTTTTATGTTTTTAATTTTTGTTGGTCATTATCACCGTAATCCATTAAATCAATTAATGGTGAAATTGCAATTTTACATTGTTTAAATCACATTTTTGAGTGCATAAATGGATTCAACGCCCTCAAAAACCTCCAATACACCCAAACCATGTAATCTCAACCACTTAAATCTGCAATTCCATCCATCCTTCTCAATTTCTTGCCAAATTTTAATAAAAAAACATAAAAAAAAATAGTCGAAAAAAAATAAAAACCTAAAAAAATTAGACTACAAAACTACATACTCTACTCCACTTAATATTTTCGTTAAATTAAATAAAGCTCACAAAAAAATAAGATTAAAACTAATGTAATAATATAATATCTTATTTAATATAATCTTAACTACAATTAAAAAAAAAAAACTAATTATAAATGTTAAACTAATTAAAACACCAAAGTTGTACAATATATACATACCAATTGAGGAGAATCGTGTGCTTGCATTATTGTTTTTTCATGTTCATTCCACATGGTGTCCAACCATCACCGTTTAAAACTCCTTGATGGTTTCGATGACTTTATCTTCCCATTGAATTAAAAGCATTATCCAATATATGTATCTAAATAATGAGAGGAATCAATGACGGTGATATGATTAATAAGTATTTCCATTATGTTGTTAACGAGACAATATATAATTATTATCCTTTGCATTAAATATATCTAGGTGGTAATAACGATAATTAATTAGGTTAATGTTGAGGAGTTACGAGCCTCATGGTAATTGAATTTTATTTATCTTAAAAAATTAAATTTATATAAATAACAAGTATTTAAGTTTATTGGTATTTAATTTTTTGAGTAAAATGTTAAATTGTAATTAATAGTATCTAGTTTTATGTATGAGATTAAAGTTAAATCGTGAATAAGTGTTTAGGGTTCACACTGAGTTTGTAATTGTAGGCAATTAGCTAGAGGCTCTATCTCGGGGGTTCTTTTATTAAGTCCAACAGTCTTGGGTTCTAATTATCTTATGGAAAACTCATTGGTTTTCACATAATGCATTGGAGGGTGACATCCAACGTGTCGTAGTCATAGTCATTGATTTTTTGAAAATTTTTGCGGGTTTTTTCTTTGTTAAATTATTCCACCTTATGTTTGTGTCCTAGTGTAATATACCAAATATAAAAAGTATGCTGAACAGAAATAAAATGCTAGAAATGGCAGAATAACAACAATATAACCAGAATAATCACCACAATAAAACTGAAATGATATGAGAATAACAACAAAAATAACACTTTGATTCTAAGAGCAATGTTCACGGGTCTCTTCGAGGGGGCAACCTCCAGTCGAGCAGAGCTCTATTACAATAATCTCCAAGCTAGGGTTCTCATACCCTCGACTCCTATTTAAACTAAATATGTCTATCAAAAGAAGCATCTAGAGGAAGATCCTTCTAGAAGTGGAAGCTTCTATTAGGTCTTCTTACATTTGACTTGTTCCATTTTATTGCAAAGCCTTATTAATATTGACCTTTATTACATCCGAATATATTGTTCTACCTATGTGTGGGTTAGGACCCTAACATGTCCTCCCCCTTAAAAACAACCTTGTCCTCAAGGCTAGAGATGTGGAAATTGCTGCAGAATGGTAGCTGGTTCCCAAGTGGCATCTGCTGGAGTTGTATCTTTCCACTGAATTAACACTTTCTTGATGGTTCTCTGACGCAAGCGATGCTCACACTGGTCCAAAACTGCTTGTGGCTATAGCCAAATGGATCCTTCTTTGGCTAACTTGGGAAGGTTGGTTTGAATTTGGTACTTAGTTCCGATCACCTTCTTTAAGTAGGAAACATGAAAAATAGGATGTAGCTTCGAATGACTAGGAAAAGCTAATTGATAGGCCACCTGTCCCACATGCTTGAGAACTATATAAGGACCATAAAATTTGGGTGCTAGCTTCTGAAAATGCTCGGCCTTGAGGGAATTCTGCTTGTAAGGTTGCAGGGGAAGAAACACCTGATCCCCTTCTTCAAATTGACGTTCAGAGCGACCATGATCTACTTGTTACTTCATGCAATTTTGTTCCATGAAAAAATTATCTTTGAGGGTACATAGAATAGCCTCTCGAACTGTAAGTGTTTGGTCAACTGCCTAGACCTTCGAGACACCGGGTAAGTATGAGAGAACTGAAGGTGGCTTTTGTCCATATACCGCTTCAAAAGGAGTCATGCGTGTAACTATATGGAATGAAGTGTTGTACCACCATTCAACTAGGGGTAACCATTGAGCCCAATGATTTTTCTTTTCCAAGGCAGAACACCTCAAATATGTTTCCAAACACTTGTTGACAACTTTTGTTTGACCATCAATCTGGGGATGATAAGCTGTACTGAGATGCAATTGGGTGCCTTGTAGCTTGAACAGTGCTTGCCAAAAATTGCTTATGAAAGTGGGGTCGCGATCAGAAACAATAGAGTGTGGCATGCCATGGAGCTTGAAGATTTGATCCATGAAAATTTGAGCCACCGTGGATGTTGTAAACGGTTGTTGAAGAGTGCATAAATGAGCATACTTGGAAAGGAAATCAACAACCACCATGATGACTAATTTATTTCCCGATTTGGGTAAGCCTGTAATAAAATCCATAGAGATGTCCTTCCAAATAACAGGTGGAATCGGGAGAGGTTGTAGCGTGCCCAGAGATTTGATTGTTTCTCCCTTGTTGCATTGACACACATCACATTCGGCCATAAAATTATGAAAGTCCTATTTCATACCATCCCAGAAACAAGAACGTTTGGCCCTATCATAGGTTTTGGTGAACCTGGACTGCCCCACTGTCGGTGTAGCATGAAGCTCAGAAAGTACCATGGATTTAAGATTTTATTGTTTACTTAAATACAAACGACCTTTGTATCGAATCTCATCATGGAGCCAAGAGTACCCTGGGGGAGTTGGAGCACTAGACTGCAATTGTTGGATCAACTGCGAACTTTTGGGATCTTGTATCCATTCCTGGCGAACAGCTTGGAGCCAATCTGGTACAATGAAGGAAAGCGAAAAAAGGGATCCTTCATCTTCATATTTGCGGGAAAGTGCATCCACAACCACATTTTCTTTGCCTTTCTTGTAAATGATCTCATAATCATAGCCAAATAGCTTAGTTACCCATTTTTGTTGCTCTGGGGAGGAAATGCGTTGTTCCAAAAAATACTTGAGGCTTTGATGGTCTGTCTTAATTTGGAAGTGTTTCCCCAATAGATAAGGGCGCTACAAATCAACGACATGTAGGATAGCCAACATTTCCTTTTCATAGATAGATTTTCCCAGATTTCTTTCAGATAGTTTCTTGCTGGTAAAGGCCAAAGGCCAACCCTCTTACATAAGGACAACACCAATTCCTTTCCCTGAAGCATCACATTCCAAGACAAAGGTCTTTGTGAAATCAGGAAGGGCTAGG
Source organism: Picea mariana (assembly GCA_032191745.1). Taxonomy (NCBI): domain Eukaryota; kingdom Viridiplantae; phylum Streptophyta; class Pinopsida; order Pinales; family Pinaceae; genus Picea; species Picea mariana. Next base: position 81,671 of record JASDQU010738632.1, on the reverse strand, counting down.
ACTGGAGTGGTGCACATGGCCATCTTCAAGGTTTGAAAATCTTGAGCAGCAGCTGGAGTCCAAGTGAAAGAGTTCTTTTTTAGGAGAGTAGTGAGAGGTGCTGTAATCTTTCCGTAATTCTTAACAAACTTGCGATAATAGCCTGTTAAGCCCAGAAATCCACGCAAGCTTTTGAGAGTCTTTGGGTGAGGCCAGTCTTGCATAGCTTTAATCTTTTTAGGATCCACCCTGACACCATCCTTGCCAACCAGATGACCCAAGTACTCTACTTCTGAGGCGCCAAAAGCACATTTAGACTGTTTCAGGAAAAGTTGGTGTTGGGAGAGTAGATGGAGAACTCGATCCACATGAGCAAGATGTTCTATCCAGGTCTTTCTATAGATGAGGATATCATCAAAGAAAAATAAGACAAAATGATGCAGAAAAGGATGGAAGACTTGATTCATCAGGCTTTGGAAGGTGGAGGGGGGATTACACAAGCCAAAGGGCATGACCAAAAACTCATAGTGGCCCTCATGAGTTCTAAAGGTAGTCTTGGGAATCTCTGCCTCTTTCATACCTATCTAGTGGTAGCCTAAACGAAGATCAAGTTTAGTAAAGAATTGGGCACCACTCAGTTCATCCAGGAGGTCATCAATGACAGGGATGGGAAATTTGTCTTTAATGGTAAGTTTGTTGAGGGCATGGAAGTCAAGACACATTCACCAAGAACCTTCTTTCTTTAGGACCATGACCACAGGAGAAGAGTAGGGGCTCGTACTAGGGCGAATAACGCCTGCATTAAGGAGTTCCTGGACCATTTTCTCAATTTCATTTTTTTGGGAAAATGGGTGACGATATGGATAGATATTGGGAGGAAGTCTTCTGGGTACAAGGGGAATGGAATGATCATGAACACCACATGAAGGAGGGAGTCCCTGGGGAGTGGAAAATACCACTTGATGTTTAGAAAGGATGGCTTGGAGGTCTTGCAACACCAAGGGTGTTTCTGTTTCTTGGATGGCATGGAGTTGAGCAATAACACCCGAATGACCCTTTTTGAGCAGCTTTTCCATGCAATAGGAACTAATGATCTCAGGTGACCCGATGGTGATGCCTTGGAACTTATATTGGTGGCCTTCCTGGTCAAATTGCTTGGTTAATTCCTTAAAATCCATGAGAATGGGACCCAAATTCCTTAGCCAGTCTGCACCCAACACAATGTCACACCCGCCCATGTCTATAGAAAACATATGAGATTTCAGGTGGTAGTCACCAATTTGGAGACACACATTTTCAAAACGCCCTCCACATTTCATGGAGCCACCATTGGCAATCATGATTTGGAAATTATTGACGGCATGGATGTAGCAATGAGTTTCTTGGGCAATGCGGCGATGAATAAAATTATGGGTGCTTCCAGTATCAACCAGAATGATGACCTTCTGATACTTGATGTAACTGATTAGCTTGAGGGTTTGAGGAGTGGAGAAGCCAGTGAGAGAATTGGGGGAAATGATCGATTCTACTCTAGGAGGGTCTGAGGGAGGGGTTATGTTAGGGGTTTCAGGTGACTCAGGCACAAGGGGAGTTTCAATATCCTCTTCCGAAATATCCTCGGAGATGGCCATAAACAACTTTTGTTCCTTACACTTGTGGCCCGAAAAATATTTTTCATCACAATTATAACAAAGGCCTTTGAGTTGGCATTCATCCATTTCAACCCTGGTCAATTTTTGGATCTTTAGTGGAGCAGAGGGAGTAGTGGGATTTACTAGTTTAGGGCGAGGGATAAAGGAGGGTTTCCGATTTTGAGAAGATACATCCTGTTGTGCTTCTTTATCTCTTTTAGTAGCCTCCACCCAACTCTGAGGCCAAGCCATGAGGACATGGGCCCAAAGCTCATCCTTGAGGCCACTGATAAAAAATTCTTTGAAAAATGCATTAGACATGCCCTCTGTCCAAAAATCCAGGTGCTCAAAGGCAGCTATAAATTCTTCCACTGTTCTTGATTGTTTCAACTTTGTCAAACAACCCAAATGGTTGGTGTCAATGTCAAATCGTTCATAAATCTCTGCCACAAAGTGTGTCCAAGAAATATGCCCTTGACAAGAATTTTTTCTCCATTGCCACCATTGCCAACGTTCTTGATCTAGATGGAGAACACCATACTGGAGTTTGGCCAAGTCATCTGTAATGCCATATAAAGAGAAATAATGTTCCATTTGGGTTACCCAACCAGTGGGGTCTGAGCCATCAAATTTGGTCACATCCACCCACGGAAGGCGTAGGTCATGTTGAAAGTGATGGTTTTGAAAGTTATTGGAATGAGAGGAATGGTCACCTTCAGGCTTCAGTATGTGGAGGTGAGGAAGAAGAAGGGTTATCTGTAGGGATATGCAGTTTGGTGAAGAGTGCCAAAAAGACAGATTCCAACTGGGTGGTGAGGTCTTGTTTGATTTCCTCCATTGAGGACTGCATGGTTGTATTGATGGTGGCAACATTGGCACTGAGTTGTTTTACTTCTTGTTGGGTCTCAATGAGACCAAATTGCAAGGTGTTGAAGCGAGCTTCCAACTCTTGGCTATGAGTATGGGCCATGAGGATGGGGGAATTGAAAAGGGGGAGTGGGGTCAAAAGTTTTGCTAAAAAATGATATGGATGAAAGTGATAAGGGAGAAGAGATGAATCCAGTCTGAAGAATACTGCAGAGAGGAAATGCCCAAATGATTAACCAGAAAGAAAAGTGTATTTACTTAGCAACCTGAACACAGTTGCGCGACAATAGATCTTGTCTATTTTAATTTGTTTATGTTTCGGTACCCAAGGGTTAGGTATTCAATGGTTCTATAGACAAGGGTTTTCCCTGTGCTATAGCTCTCTGATATATGTGCAGGGTCCAACATTAGTACTCGGCCCAATATCTCAGGGCACTAACTAAGGAGGATAGACCGTACTCTTAGTCGTACTACCCAACTACCCAGGTACTAGAGAGTATCTTCCTGAGTGTTGTTCTCAGTGGCACTATAGAAGTCAGGAAACGGATCAGTTTATCTAAAGAGGGTTTCAGGAAATCTAGGCCGATCCATACACAGGTGTTGTTTGATGCGCTACCACTTGAAGGGGTAATAACAAGGGTTATAAGGGTGGCCAACAGATGTGCACTTAAGAAACACTTGTATTTCTTGCATGTATGAATCCCTCAACTATGGGTTTACGTGCGTAAAAACATATATCTGTGGCTTAAAGATGTTGGAATACATCTCTACCCTAAAAAAAAAAATTTACCCACAATTTTTCCCAAGAAAGTGCTCTGATACTACTTGTAATATACCAGATATAAAAAGTATGCAGAACATAAATAAAATGCTAGAAATGGCAGAATAATAGCGATATAACCAGAATAATCACCACAATAACACTGAAATGATATGAGAATAACAACAGAAATAACACTTTGATTCTGAGAGCAATGTTCACGGGCCTCTTCAAGGGGGCAACCTCTAGTCGAGCAGAGCTCTATTACAATAATCTCCAAGCTAGGATTCTCATACCCTCGACTCCTATTTATACTAAATATGCCTATCAAAAGAAGCATCTAGAGGAAGATCCTTCTAGAAGCAAAAGCTTCTATTAGGTCTTCTTACATTCAACTTGTTCTATTTTATTGCAAAGCCTTATTAATATTGACCTTTATTACATCCGAATATATTGTTCTACCTATGTGCGGGTTAGGACCCTAACACCTAGAGAACCTTTAAAAGGATTGACTAGAGGTATGTAGTATACAATTTGTTGTCTCTCATGTTGACATGAGTGGTCAATGGTCTTGTCAAATTGGTAGTGTAATTCTAGCCTTCAAAAGGTTGGAATGCTGGTGGAGGTTTCTTCAAGGGTATACATTTTTCTTCATAAATCTTCATCATGGTGGCCACCTAGTCGCTTCCTAGTCACTTTCACTTAGTGTTGCATGGTTTTCTTCTAACATGGTGATGAATTTACCTAGTTCCGTTCATATTCATGTAATTTCAATAGTTTTTCCTAGGCAAATGTTTATTGCAAGCATATTATAACTTTTTCATAGGTAAAATCCACTTCCTACATACATTTTCACCACTTCTCACCATTTTATCTAAGGTGATTAATGTATCACATCATATCTTGATAGTTTCCTTATGTAAAAGCCTCAATTGCACCTACATTCCACTTCATTCCATCTCCTAGGAGGCACATGTCATAATTATCTTGTCTTACCTTATAATAACTTCTCAATTCTTATATTTTCACTTTTTCTTGTGTGAACACACCTAACTGGTTTGGAATATTTTAATTAAAATTTTAAAATCCTTAACCTTGGGTTTAATGCCTAAGTATTGGTCTATTAGCACTTTATTTTTCTAATTCTTCATTCAGACCTTTTCTCTAAGTTGCACTTTCTAAATGGTCATTAGGAGTTGTAACTTAAAGTCCATGTGGTACACATGAGGCTAGGCACTCCTCCTTTTGACTTGTATTGAAGTGAAATACTACCCTATTAATACTTAAATTTTATAATTCTCTATTGAGGCCCAATTCCCTAAGTTTTATTCCTAAAGTCAATATGGAGCATAACCTTATGTCCATCGGGTACACAATTTAAGTTAGTACTCCCCCCTTTAGCACATATATTGAGGCAAAAACAAATAACAAAAATCCAATTCACTTTATCCTTACAATATATGTGTTCACATGTGATAACATTTTCATGATACATCTTTATCCTTTGACCCAAGTTTTGAAGATTTATTTGGTTTGCATATTTGACTATGAGCTTATTATCCATGTGCCCTAGGTTTTATCCTTCCACCTCATCCATCCAACTCATCCACTCTGTCAACTCATGCACACATACCTAGGTGGTGTGCTTCACTATGAAGACTTATTGTTACAAGGGAAAAACTCTCTATGGCCAAGGGTAAACCACATTAGAAAGGTATGACTGCAGAAATCAAATCAATTCCAACATGTGCTATATAAACTAATGTGCAATACGAGGAAGAATCCTACCTCGATCCAATCATTTGATGTCGTTCCACCATTGAGCACTTTGACCCAAAGCTTTACACCTGCAAGAAGTTCTCAACAAACAAGCGATGCAAGCATATAGTGATAGTATATAAAATGAGTTAGCACATCAGATAGCACAATCCATTAATAAACATTACAAACATGGCCATGGATAATAATCATATATTTGCAAGATATTGATAGGATGGGAAAGGAGTATTTCTATTAATAATTGATCAACAGAAGTATCAACATTATAGACTTCTGTGTCGACACGGTTCGAAACCAAGAAACCAAGTTCCTTCCAACTAGGTCTCCACCACTTCAATCCTCCACCAAAGGCAAGCTCATAGCAAAGAGATAATGAGATCCTCTTGATAATAAGGGAAGAGCTTGGGGGTTGAACAATGTGTTTAGACTTGAGGGACAAAAGGATGCAGACTTAATATGATTTAATTTCTCTAGAGTAACTTTGCTCTCAAAGTTGAATGCCTTCTCTCTCTTTTTCCATAGCTTGAAATTGTGCTCTTATAGCCTCCATAATGCAACTGAAGGACCGAGTCGGAACGTTTCCAGTATATGGAAGGCCAAAGATCAGAGAAAATTTGTCGTGACATGGAAACTCGACCTCATTTTGTATTTTCTGGCACAAATCCAAATATACGCGAGCTGTAGTGGATCAACAAGCATATACGCATCTTGCAAAGTAGGTAGGAAGCGTATATGTGGAAAAATATATAATTTTGGCTCTGGATTTATCAAAAAGGGGGTTGATGAGTCTGCATAGGGAAATAGAAAAAGGCCCTCTGTGCAAGATAGAAATGGTGAGGCAAATCTTTCTATAACAGATGCCCCTTAATGTGTGAGATCAAAGGAGTATTTGAGATGGCTGAAATACATTATAAATAACCTAGAAGTGGAGTGGTAGAGAACCAGTTGGATGAACTCAATTTATCATTACATTATGTACTTACTTTGCATACATGGCTGCCAACAATACAATGCATATCCATGTGGAAAATATACCAACAAGTGTTCATGGCCATGAATAGGTAAATATAAATGCAATTACATGCCAATAGATGTCATAGTCACGAACAAGGCCCAGTGAAACCAGTCTCAAAATCAATCTAAAGATATCTGTATACCATGGAGTACAATCTAATATCCCATGATCGCTGAAGTCAAATAGGTACTGGGCCGATGAAATGGAAGCAACAACTCAGGAAAGATGTGTCTACAAAGTGATGTCTTCAAGTCTTCATTACAATCCGCCAATGGTGCAAGTCTACATCATGTGAATAAATGAGTTGAGGTCGAACACGATGAGACATCATTTGATTACCAGTCATTGAGGTATATCGTTAACAAACGCGAGACAACTTACCAATGATGAAAGTAGGTATCAAGGCACCGAGTACATCTCTACAAATGTGAATAAAGGATATGGTGTCAAACATTTGAGAGATACATTGATCAGGAGACATTGATGTATTCCCATCTGTCAATGGCGAGAGATCCTGCCACTACTAATTGCAAACCTCAAGGTACTCATAAAATTCTAAGTCTCGTATCCAGAATACATGAGATGAAGTCGATGGAAAGAGACCCGTTGAAAGGAGAGCATTAAGGCATCTCTCATCAGTCAACACGAGGAATAAAGAAGGAGCTTCATGATTTGGTGGACATCAAACAAAGATCATGTTCACGAACCAATGACCCTGTGCGTCTTTCGCGTGTGCCAAATGTAAGTGGTACACGAAAAAGACCCTCTAAATAGTAGCCAATGATGAAAACTGTTGACAAAGAAGAGGAAACCACCATTAAGGCTAATGGAATCCAAGACACTGCATGAATCCCAAAGTGTGAATAGATGTCTTGCCGTCGAACACAAGGGAAACCACCCAATAAATAACCCATGATGAAATGTCGATTATTGGGTTCAAGGTGACCTACCAATGATGAAAGTAGGGCCAAGGTGCATCATAAGACTAAAGTATCATGTGATTCTGAGACAAACTGAGGGTATGGATGACAGGTGAAGTCAATATTTCTGAGGAGTGGCCGACACAGGTTGATAGACTTCCTTTGAACAAGAGCATGAGACATATGGTGGACTTTGGAAGCATAGACTTAATGATTTGACAATTATATGCAGGGTTCATCCATAATGTTCTCTATAGTGGCTGGAAGATTAACCAGTCGGTAGAGAAAATTCTGTAACGAGATTAGCTGCCTAAGGCCATGCTAAACCCAAAATTATGATGATGCAAGGACTCAACAACTTTGTTCTTTTTTCAAAGGCAACATGATTGTTGCCAATTACAATATAGTACTCCCTTCCTACCCATATTTTTTTGTTTTTTCATAACAAGTGAATGATATGATACTTAGGAGGGAACGAGTGTCGCAAGTAAGAAAAACTAGTTCCAGCAGTGGAACATACCTATGCTCAATGCAAGGAAATGCATGTGAGAGATGGACACTCGGGGTGATGTTATCTCCATGGTATAGGGTGTCAAATTGTGAAGGATATAGCCAAGGCTCTGCTTGGTTGAGGATGCAAACTGCTTGGGCCATGGTTTATAATGCAAAGCGAGAACTGGCTAAAGGTTCAATACTGCAAGCAAGGGCATGAGATGCAATCACAATTTAACGCCAAAAAATGTCCTTTTTTATATCTTTTAGTCTACTTGGTGTGAAAAAGCCGTAAACTTGTGCCAAATAGATGTATTTTCAAATCCAATTTACGAGTGTGAAGAAAAAAAGTTCACTCGACGATCTTTTCCATTTTTGATAGCGAGTCGGAAAAGAGCTTAACTAAGACTCGTGATCTTTCAAATTCAATTTTAACGAGTTGTGAAAGGGACAAATCACTCAACGATATTTTAAATTTTTAGTAACGAGATGGAAAAGAGCTTAACTAAGACTCATGTTTTTGGGAGTCCGTGGGTAATAAGGCCACATGTGCATGAATGAGAAATGAGGCTTATTGTAAAGTCATGTATCGAATTCTAATGGACTCCCGGTCTTAAGGAAAAAATCTCGGCATGGGCCCCAAATGAAAAAGAGGTTCTAACTAGGGTACCCATGTTTGGTAAGTCTCTACCATTTATTAACGATGCTATGATAGCAAATGGAGGTTAATGCGTCACAATGAATGGGTTCGTACCTAAGGCATAAAAAGTGGTAATTGGAGGATAATGCAAAACTGCACGATGTAGTGAATACCTATCCTATATGCTAGGTTATGAATATACCTTCTTGAGGATACGAATGACCAACCATGACGTTGAAATATGTAATAAAATTGAGTCGAAACTACAAAAACCAGCTTAAAAGCACTTTTGAATTAGTCCATTAGACAAAATAATGGCATAAAACTATATCAAATGGGTAAAAATGTTTTATAAATAGTAATAAAATCACAATTTATTATGTCATTTTCATTTTCACCCAAAATAGTGCAATTTGGACTAACATACCTCCGAAATTTAAATGACGATCGCGGGAGCAATAGGTAATGGAATCGCAAGCCGATTGGTCTAGGTAACTCTTCATCCCATCCTCTTCAAATTCAATGGTTTACAATTTTGAATTGGGCTCCATTGATTTAGTTTTTAAGGGTGCAAATTGTGTTTTTCGGTATACACGGGTTTCTACTAATATGTCTCCTATACGACTAGATATACACCCCTGTGTGAACTACAAGGGGTGTATATTAGGCCCTACCCATGATTGTTCTTGGATAAACCGTGTATACGTGCACAAAATGGAAAAAAATAAGTTTTTAACTCAAAAATTGATTTGGTTTTTGCAAGATGGTGTTGGAGTGGAGGGAGAGAGAGCATGAGGAGGTAGATGCAGCAATGGAAAGGGATTTAGTGGCTCAAGTGACATTAAAAACATGTGGTCTATACAAGTTTTGGGCTCTCAAAGGAATGAGGGCCCAAGTGGGGTTATTGGAAATGCTGGTGGGATATTGGGATCCATATAGTGAGAGCTTTATCCTTGATGGGAAACCATTAAGGATCGAAGTAGAGGACATCTACTTCTTGATAGGACTTTCATGCCGAGGAGAGGTCATGGACCTTAAGTCACGTGGGGTTGGAAGTGGGATGAAGGTCTAAGAATACATCGAGGCCCACTGTGTTGCAGGGACTCCCATGGTGGGAAGTCAAATCCCTATCCGGCCTATAGTTAACCTCATCATGAAGATTATTGTGCTCGTTCTTACCAGGATCATAGGGTCAGCCTCATTGCATCAAGCATCGATACCACTTATGTTTTACACATTGGAGTGTGTGATACCTACCGTGTACAATTAGTGCACCTCACTGCTGACCAACATGAAAGGTCAGCTGACAGAGTGCAAGCAGGGGGCAAAGAGAAACTTTGGGTTTGCCTCTATCCTTTGTAGCTTCTTTTTCAAGCGGATCCCAAGCCTGGGACCTAGAGTGGAGATCATTCCTAGAGGGCCACATGATCCAGCTATGGCACGATGGGTCAAGGTCATGAGACAACAGGGGGGAGGTAGGGTGGTGACACCCTACAACCATGATTTTTTCTTCTGGCGAGGGAGACAAATCATAGCTCTGGACAACTATCCCTATGTGGGAATTGATTTCAGAGGTGATCCTAATATGTTTCTTCCACCACGAGCTGCCTATGATGCCATAGGTAAACAATGTTTTTTATATATTTCATTTTTTGTATTTTTTTATTTTAAAAGAACAAAAATATTTTTTGGATGGTATTTTTAAATATTAACTCGATACTTGTGTGGTTGCAGACATGGTTCCACAATGGCCATAGGGATTCCTACGACACAGGTGGAGGCACCGGGCAAATGAGGCAGTGGGAGGTGAGGCAGAGAGAGTCCTTTAGAACATGCAGGGCAACCTATCGCGTTTGACACAGAGGATTCCTATGGTTCAGGTGGAGGATCTACCTAAAGCCATGCAGAGGCAGGTTGTCGGTGTACCTAGAGCATGGGTACGACTCTTCTAGCGTCTCGCCAACATCATGGTTTGATTTCAYGAGACTCATCCRGCGCCATAGGCGTAGATGTCATAGGACATGTATATCAACTGTATATGTGTTTTTTAGGGTTTTAGCCCCAATTTTGTAATATAAAACACCATATTTTTTGGAAATATAAAAAGAGGGATCTTCAGATGTACTTATATCTTACAATCTGTACATTGATTTAATGGCCTTCTTTGATTTATTAATGTGACAAATGCCAATCCAAAACATAATTAGCGTAGGCATCAGATACATGATTAGAACTTCTAGGAATGTGAAAATATGTAATAAAATCAAATTGTTGTTCTAAAAGACGTACCCGTAGGAATTGACGGAGGAACGTCATATCACACACACAGTAATGACTGTTTAACTAACGTACGACTAACTGAGAATCCAGGTGCACCTCTATAGAGGGAATACCATGTGAGATAACATCGCACAATAATTCTATAACGACGCTATATTCGACCACATTATTCATGGATGGCCCTAGGCATATGCCATCTGAAGACACCAGCAGACCCTCAGATGAGTAAATCACCCAAGCGATGGAAGATAAGTTCTGTGTATGATGACTAGCTCCATCTGCGAATCCTACGTAGACCAAAGATTTTGTTGACATCTACCAACAAAAGGGAAAACTCGATAAGCAAGCCAAAGACAAAAAAGGGGAAAAGTTGTATATACACTAAATTTACATTAGTATACAAAGGGTTTTTCCCAAGCCCAGGGCTCAAGCATAATAATTTTTTAAGTAGAGCCCATTTCTGGTCTCAACCAATTTATTCCCTTCATAATATTCCAACTCGTAGGCTCCTTTTTCTAGAACACGTTGCACGATATAAGGATCGTGCCACATCGGTTTAAACTTGCCTGCCCCTAGTGGTTCTTTGGCTTGGTCATACAAGAGGACCAAGTCACCCTCAGCATACAACTGGGGATAGACATACTTATCGTGCTGAACCTTGACACGTTTCTTGTTTGCCTTGATAGCCGTAAATGCATCCCGATGTTGCTCATTAAGACTCTCTAGGTGTACAAGGCATCGCTCTAAATCCGAAGTTTCAGGTAGGAGCTCAACTGCCAATTTGAGAGAAGGGATTTTGCATTCAACGGGAAGTATCAACTCTACACTGTGTACTAACTGAAAATGAGAAAAATCAATGGCAGTCTTAACTGAGGTACGGTATGCCCAAAGTGCGGTATATAACATGATGTGCCAGTTGGAATTGCTCCGAATGACAGTTTTTTGCAAAATGGTCTTGAGAGACTTATTGACCACCTCTACTTGCCCATTTTCCTGGGGGTAATAAGGAGATGAGTGATCATTTTTAAACCCTAGCTTATATGCTAGTTCTATCATCATTTCATTTTGAAAATGACTGCCATGATCAGTGACAATCTCACTCGGGATACTGAACCGAGCGATAATTTAGTTGAATACAAAAAAGGCTACAGTTTTCCCATCATATTTCACGGTAGGCATGGCTTCGGCCCACTTGGTGAAGTAGTTGATAGCCATGATAATGTGTTGATGCCCCCCAACCAAAGTTGGGTTGCAATCAATGAAATCTACTCCCCACTTATTGAAGGGACCGGCGGTAATGACTGGGTGGAGAGGGGTTGGGTGCAAGTGCATTTTTCCAGTGAACACCTATCAAGGGTGACACTTTTTAACCACTTCAATACAATATTTAAAGATGGTGGGCCAAAAGTAATCGGCTTGCAAGATTTTTTGGGTTGTCGCAAGCTCAGATAGATGACCGCCACAAGCCCCTTTGTGGAAATCATTTAGGACTAACTCAACTTCTTCGTGAGTTAAGCAACAACGTAAGATTCTATCTATTGCTCAATGATACAAAGTGTTTCCGGTGATTGTATACTTTTTGGCTTGGTATCTAACATGTTGTCGATCAGCTCACAAGAGATGCTGAGTGAACTTCAAGGTTTGAAGATATAAAAAAAATCTCCATACCAGGGGTCAGACGATGAGACAAGGAAAGTGTGTTCATCCACGAATGAATTGACATGAATAACATCTTCATCTAATCATGGGAAATCAGATATTAACTCTGCAAAAACTAGTGATTTCTTGGACTTGGCCGAAGCAAAGTCAAGATCAAATTATTGTAGGATGACAATCCATTTATTATATTTTCTGCCTATGATACGTCTAGTGAGGACGTATTGAAATGGATTAACATCAACAACCACAGTAGTTTTGCAACACAATATATAGTGTTGTAAACGTTGGATTGTGTGGATGATAGCCAAAGCTATCTTTTCAACGTGTGAGTAATTCCATTCAGGACTAGCTAAATTTCGACTGAGATAGTATATGACGTGCTCGCGGAGCTCATCATCCTCCTGAACTAGAACCATACCAATGGTCTCTTCAGACGCGGTGATATACAACAAGTAATATCTACTGTAATCAGGAGATTTCATCAGAGGTGCCTATAACAAGGCTTTCTTTAAAGCGTCAAAATACTGTTGGGCTCGCTCATCC
>JASDQU010738632.1:34345-55118 GCA_032191745.1 Picea mariana | reverse complement strand
ACATTTATTACATCCAACTACCATAGTGGGCCTTTATTAATATAGTGGACCTAGTCCACCTTACATTGAATGACCACATTCCCATATATTAAATGACTTCCTCTAATAACACATAACTACATTCCCATTGGGTACCTCCCTAGGTACCCCATATTACCTCCCTAGGTATACTACAGATGGTTCCTTTCTTTTTATTCATGGGAACGGGGTTGGATACCCATTCGGTCAAGGGAACCAGATAGATAAAGCTGACATTAAATAGCTTCTCTACCTCTGCCTTAATAGCGGGGGCCTTCCTAGGATTAACAGCTCTAAGGCGTTGTCGAATGGGTTTAGCATCTGGGTAAGTCCTAATCTCATGTTCAACAATATGGGGGTCAATCCCTGGCATCTCTTCATATGGCCAAGAGAATACGTCTCAAACTTCTTTGAAGAGGTTGGTGTAGATTAGAATCTCTTCTAGCGAACAATCTGCACCTATATTTATGTTTTCAATATTGCCAGGGGTATGAGAGATATCGATCTAGATGGTGGGAGAAATACTCGCCATGTTCCTTTCAACGTAAATGTCATGTGTATCAAGTGGAACTATGGCGTGACCGACTATCTCACTCAGGGTAGATATAAAATCATCTTGCTCAATTTTTTTAAGACTTGGGAGAAAATAAGATCGATGATTCATATCGTCCCAAGGTCTCTCGGAAACATTCATGGCTTCAAGGATGTATTCTTCCGAAGGCAAAGTCTCATCCAAGAAATCATGTGAACAAGATAACGAAGTGGCCCACACGGGCCTGAGAATTGGATCCTCCTCAACCACCTGCGAGGGAACAGGATTGGGATCGATAGAAGAGGCAAGGATAGCTTGATATGAAATCTCTTCTGCCGATAGTGGCATAGCCATGCCAACATGTGACTTAACTTCAATCGATGAAGTCGGAGAAGGTAGGGTCCAAGGGTCACTGAAATAAGAAGTGCGGAAAGGGATGGACCTCTCTACTGAACTGGGTGTACTGGACATGTCGTAAATGTGGTGAATCGGTGCCGAGAAGTCGAGAGTACCCATGAGGGAATAATACATTCTGAAACCGATATTCTCAGTTGTCGGCTAAGAATTGTCTACCACAGGGATCGACGGTCCAACAGATGCGTTTGGGCTAGAGTACACAAAGGATAACTGGTCGATCGTCACAATCTTCCCTTGATGAGGAAAACAAGGTGTGAAAAAAAAGGACGATACAACAATGACCATAGCATAAGTCCAATTGTGACCTAGTAACAGGTTATAATCAAGAGGTGCATCAACTACCTCTACTTCCACTTCTACCATCTTCCCACCTAACTGGACCGAAAAGGCAGGGAGAATACCATGAGGGTGGAAGGAATGACCGTTAAATGTGGTCAACATGGTCAATGAATTTGAAAGGGTTGGAGAATCGATAGCTTTCCAACATGCTAAGGAAATAATGCAAGTGGCAGCACCTTCATCAACGACCACTCGTTTGATGGTATATTTAGAATACTCCATGTGGATTTGGAAAGCCACATTGTAGGGTAATCAAGGCTTCACATCCATGACATCAAACTTGATGATCTTCGAGCCACTAGGTTCTAGAGCTCCTAAGGTAGAGAGTAAGGCATTCCTCTATGATGGAAACGTCTAGAATACCTCCAAAGCAGACATCGCGCAAGGTGTTTGGCCCAGATCCTCATGAATAGAGTAGTTCTGGGAAGATTTAGCATTAGGGTTATGGGTAGAGCGCTTGAATACTCCTTTCAGAATAGGAGGTGGTGGCTCTGGTTTCTTGATCTGTAAATTCGTCTCTAGGGTTGGAGGAGGAGCTTCTAGGTTGGTACTAGCTTTTGAAGAGACGTAATATCAAAAGCGAGTGGCTATATTGATTTTTTCATTGACCATATTGATACAAACACGATTGCCATCTTGCAATGGTGGGTTTTGACTCCTACCAGATGCATTTTCGACGTTCGAAGAACTCGAGGCTAAGTGCTAGTTGTGAGGAAAAGGATTCGTTAGCACAGTGGGTGAAAGATTTAAAAGCCTTGCAGCTTCTACAAGTTTGGGGCATAAATGTGTAAGATGATCATCTGTACAAAGTTTACAAGGAAACTTAACCTTACGCTTTTCTTTCATGCCCTCTCCAACATTATCATTTTGTTTTCCATTATTATTCTTGTCCTTGGGTTTATTCTTCCCACCTCTACGATTATTTTGACCTTTCCATTTATTCCCATCTAGTTGCTGGTCACCATTTTGGTTTTTCGACGACTACACAGAATGTACATCCACCAATTGGGTGGGTTTGGAGGATCCACATGAAGCTGGTCCTCTGGTAGACTTCGTTGTTGAGTCTGCGTACTTTACATTGGTGGACCCCACAATTCCATCAGGATGAGGCCCAAGACCCTATCTAGGATCATGATTTGACCGTGGTGCATCGGGAAGAAGGTGGTATAACATCCGAGGCTGATCATAGATCAAATCGAATTGTTGGGCTCTAAAAATGGCCTCTTCCTCGCTGAAGACCCCAGAAGTAGAAACATCCTTTGAAACAGGAGCGTGAAAAGATTTTAAAAACCATTCTAAAAGAAAGGCCGGGGGTATGGGAGTCTTAACTAACCGTCTTTGCCTATGCCATTCCTAGATAAGGTTCGAAATATGAGTGTCAGAAACCTAGTGTAAAGTTGACAAAAGTTCAAGGCCAACATCGTAACGAACGAGTAGTTGAAAATGGTTACGAAAGGCTAGCACTAACTGTTGAAAAGACCCATATGTTCCCCTAAGTAGCTCAATATACCATTGTGATGCAATCCTGATAAGAGTGTGCTAAAACAATCATAATCTAATAGAATCATGATTCAAAGAATTCGATGAGCACCAGAGGTGAAAGGTAGTGACGTGATCACCAAGGTCCTCTCCATTCTTACCTTCAAACTTTGGAATGTCTGACGGAAGCTTGGTGGGGACAAGGGGCCATGTGGGATCATGACTCACTGGGTCGTTCATTAGTTAAGACAAATCTGGCAGATTAAGCATGGCCAGAAAGGGAATACGGGGTTGCAACACCTGACCCCATCCTCAAATACTGAGTATTAGGAGTTGCGTTCCATCCAGGGTTCTGGTAAGGACCAGAACCTTGTCTGAAATTAAAATACCCTCCTCCGGGCGGATTCGTGAAAGATGGATTGGGCATCATTCCAGCAGGAATGTTCTGATAAGGGTTATGAAAATTGCACCTAGTTGGATTATCTCCAAACTAAGGGTTGTTAAAACTACCCCCAACTGGATTAGATCCAGGTTGGGGGGTGGACAAGACATAAGAATGACCTCCTCTGGGTGGGAATCCGGAGGATTGAAGTGGATTCATTATGCCAAAAGTATTGGTCAAATTCGGCACCGAGGGGATAGGGATATAGGGCATAACTTGTCCACCAGCTTGGTTGTTCCATCCATCCATAGAAGGATTAGACCTGGGGTTAGGGAAGGGGACACTTCCTACATTAGGATTCACTTGGGGAACATGAGAGATACCAAATGGAAAGGGAGTGTAAGGAGGTGTGGTGCCCCCGAATCCAAGGCTAGCGTTATGGCCAACAACTGGGATGGAAGTCAAAGACTGCGAAGTGAAACTTGGCATACCATAAGAAAATGGACTAGTAGCCATGGGGATGGTCTGAACATTGCAACTCGACGAGTAGCCAAAAACCCCAAAATGGTTAAAGGAAAGAGATGAAGCATTGACTACGGGTCGAGCCATAGTACCAGTGTAGGCCTCCAACACTACAACTATAGTGGTTACAGGTGTCGAAGGAGTGCAATTAACTATAGTGGGATTGGGAGTTGATGAACTCCCAGTGTTTTGAAGACTAGACTCAATACTCATCCTTGTGGGATCACAAGTCTGAAAAGTGGATGTGTGTGTACCACTCCTGATAACTCTATGCCTTTTAGAACGCAATAGCTCGAAAACCAGTGGTAACTGTAACAACCGACGGGACCTGCAAGGAAGTTGGTCCGACTCCACGATGACTTATGACTCTCAACAAATAAGAAGATATCCTAAGGCCAAATAGTCATCAAAGAGCATACCAAAAATTCAAACGACCAATATGCATGCAAACGGGCTAAAGTGGCTAAGTTGCCTCCCTCACTAAAGAAGGTATGCCTCATCCAAGAGGGACCTGAGACTCCCTGCTAAAGTTTGGAGGTAAAAAAATAAGTTATAAGGGTCATCGTAGGCTTAAAAACCAGTTGGTCAGACCCCCCCGGAGAGGTAATCCTCCATAAAGGCTGTGTGTTGTCCGACCCTTATCTAAATCGGGATACAAGCAAAATAACCCCTACAAGTAACCTATGAGAAACCTAAGTCAAGCAACTAATAAACCATTGTATAACCTGTTGCACCTCTTTTGTCATCTAGATGAGAAAAACAGAGGTGCTTACAATCTTAGTTGGGTTAGCTAAGAAAGACATCAGTAAAGGAAAGGGCTAGAAGAGCAAAGCATAGAAGACTAAGCGAAGAATTAAACTAGGAATGATAAAAACAATTAAACTATAGTGCATGAGGAAATAAGAACAAGAAACAAACAAAACTCATGTCACCAATGGAAAGGATTGTATTAGTGAAAAGAAAACACCAAAGAGAAAGGGGGACTTTGGGTCCCTTCTTCCTCCAAGGGAGGGCTCTTGGACCCCCAAGATTGAGCTCTTCTTACAACTTGAAAACTTGAAAGAAATGGTGAAATAATCCCAAGCTAATTCACTCAAAGGGTGATGTGAATAGCTCAAATGGAATGGTGCTAGTATGCTCTTGATGAGAAAAGAGGATTCCCCAAGAGAATATCAACAGCATAACCTTACAAATGAATTCCTTGAAGATGTAGTGCACCCATGGCCTCTTTTTATAGCACAACTTTGAGGTATTATGCAACAAAATTTTAGTGTGAAAAAGGGGTTGTTTAGGGAACCTTTAGGTCTTTGACCAACCACCCAGCCGGATTCAACCGAGATTTGGATGCCAAATCGACTTGGAAGTTGAACCAGAAGTGGGTGGGAGGCCGACCAACATCATAAATGTGTCGTTCTCAGGTGTGCACGGCTTTCAACATCCACAGTCATGCATCGTGCGCATGTGCGCTTTTCCTGTGTTTCTTGATGGCGCATGTGCACGTGCTCCCTGTATAGTCATAGCACATCCTAATTTTATAACTGGTTTGTGTAGTTTTGGACCTTTTGGAAATGATGTTTTGGTAATATTGGTCCATGGGTGAACTTAATAGCTATTTGGAGATGTTGGATTCCTATAACCATTTGCGTATGAAATTTCAGTGATAACAGATGCCCCTTGATGGATGAGGTTAGGAGCATATGTATAGCTGAAATTCATCAATGTTTCTTATACTAAGAGTGATATTGTAAGAAAAAGTGATAGCAAGAGTATCAAGAGTGACCCATTGGAGGGAGAGGAGAACCTGTAGGACCTGACCTTTCTAAAGGTGTGAAAAATAAATTGTGTACAAATGAGGAGAGCATGCCCCATGCTCGTGTCATGTAACTCAAAACATGTGTAAGACAGTAGCCGAAGTGGTATGTTGGTGAAGATTAGTGCAGCACCCTCGGGGGCATGTTGATAAGAGCAAAGGGAAATTTTGATGAGGAACAATACTCTGAAAAGTAAGCAATGACACATGGGGGAAGTATCAAGGATTTGGCGAGCATTGATGGCCCAACAAATTTCAGAGGTCTTCGGAAAATATAATGGCAACTACAATAGTCACAAAGTAAGACCCACCGTAACATGAGAGAGTGTTGAAGTCGAATGTTATGGGGGTCAATGACAACAGAGAGAAATGGTGGTGCTCCCTATGTTGTCTGAGACTTTTCATTGTAAAGGTAATGAGAGTCATGATACTATTTCCCTTCTGGAAACAGTACTGATGTCGACAGAAAGGGAAACATGGCGCTCAGAAGCGGAGGGCTTCAGGAAATTCACTGGATGGGATCAGAAACTGAGGAGGTATATGGATGAATTCAAGATGGGTGGAGACTCAAGACTTCCCTTGGTTGGGGATATATGTGAAGTGGCAACAACTGTACAACTAGGTCGAGTGTCAGGGGGACAATGAGACAGGGGATAAGTTGTGCAAGAGGTGGGACAAAGTGAACAAACTCAGAGAGCAGAGGTAGGTGGCATGTGGGATACTCGAGGTTTATGGACTATGTCAACAGGGGTAGAGTATAATGGATACCCCAACCAAGAGTGACATGGGTTGCGTTTGCCAAAAGGAAGAAGGTCATCAAAGGTGACAACAAAAAGCTATGTAAATGCTGGAAACAAAGGCTTTGTACAATTGCCAAGTAAATAAATAATTGGGGATGAGTGTACAAGTACAGAAATGGGTGCCCCAATGCAAGATGGCTTGGCCTATGAGGGTGCAAGTTGTGTAGGGAACTAGTGGAGGGTGAGGGGCCCCATGGGAGGGTATCTGTATGAGGTAAATGAATGAAGGGGAATTCGTAGATGGGAAAACTAACTGTGGATGAAATGGATGGGTAATGATACTGCGGAGGTGTAGTCAAAATAGAACCATGAGGAGATAACCTAGGAGTCCGTTGGGAAAGTTAGAAAAAGGCAGAGAAGGAGTATGTGGTTGATTCTCGAAAATGCGTAAGACTATCAGGACTCCCATCCCTAAAGGGTGAAAATAGAATGAGTGTAAAAGTGCCAAGGTGGGGGAGAGTGCTACCGGGTGACAGTACCAAAATGCAGTGGAGGTGACAGTACTGCAGAGCCGGATATAGGGACCCTAAAGGCAAATTTCAGAGGGTGTGATTGGAGATGCAATTGAGATTCAAAGGGAATGATTACATGCCAGTGTCAATCATATACCTGAAGGGGTCGCGCTGGTGTGTGATGACCAAGTACCTGCACACATGAAAACCAAATACCCAACGTGAACACTATTTGAAGATAACGAACATGTAATAGTTATTTGATAATTTTGAACATGAGCATGCGTACCTTAACGGGGTATGATAAAATGGCTCCCCGGGGGTCGGTGATGGATGGTGACCTAGGAAGCATGACTGCATAGGCAATGGGATCCTGATCCCGTGGCTGAAGACGGATCAAAAAATGGATGATAAAGAAGTTTTGGAAAAAAAGGGCCTATATATAGCTGTAGGGCCCACATTGTCATCATCTGTACTTGCTGCTATAGTGATAAGAGAGGAGATTCTAGAGAAGATTTGAAGATTTTGAGAGTGCGAGGAAGACGATCTGGGAGGTGTGAGAGTTAGGTTAGTGGTCTCATCCTCCTGTACAATAGTTAGGTGTTAATTTTTGGGTAGGACCTTACGGATGACCATACAGTGGGTTTTCGGCAGTGTGCCCCCCAAAATGCATGGGCGATCGATGGTGACCTACGTACGAATGTACGGATGTAATGGGCATAGTCACGTAGGGGGGCCTGCAATGTGGGAAAATAGGCATGCCTATTCAAAGCACAGTCGCGCATATGTGCGTGGTTGTGTTGCTGACAATTGTGCATGAGTGCACAATTGTGTAGTGAATAGGTGCGCATTTGGTGTGTGCCTATGGGATGAGCAGGCGTGCATACATGCATGCTTGTGGGGTAAACGAGTGCACATGTGTGCACGCCTGTGGGCATAACAGCCACGCCCTTGATGCAAAGCTATGGGTGATAAAAACTTATCTGTTTTTGAGAGATTTTGGTGTTTTGATGAATTGTGATGGCTGATAGAGAACTGTATATGTGGATTTAGGTGATCATTTGGGACAATGTCGATCCATTGGAGGGAGAGGGACTGGGCCCAATTGAGAGAGACTATGAGGGATGAGGAGCCAGCGGTTCATGGTGCTTTGGCAACCTGTGGACTGCTGAATTTTTTTGAGTGCTCACTAGTGAGGGCACGGGAGTATCTGCTACAATTCTTGATTTCCATGTGGAGTTTGGAATTGAAGTGTTTTATTGTGCATGGGGATCACTTGGTATTCTCTGCTAAGGAGGATGTCTATTTTCTGACTGGGTTCCCTTTTCAGGGAACCTTGCTACCGGGGGAGCCGATGATAGTTGGAGAGGGGCAGTTGGTGACCCTTTCCCAGGCATATTGTTTGGGAGAGGATTTCATCTCCGGGTCAGTGGTGAGGATTGTGGCAATGAATGCCCTGGTACATTGTTGCATGGCATCGATGATTGTGAGATTTTATGGGTCTCTCGCCACTCAACATATTAGTGGCGGCTAGATGAGGATCATGCAACAGGCACTACAGGGTGAGAATTTTTCCTGGGGCTTGATGCTGCACGCCAAGATGGTGGGACAACTCACTAGGTGTCGAGAGATGGACTCAAGGGATTTCACTTTTGGATCTATTCTGGTGGCTTGGTTTCTAGAGAGGGTGCCTATGTTGCGCCCGAGAGTTTTGTTAGACCCACCAAGAGCGCAAGAGCTGCGACTACGGTGGTGGGTGACGATTTTGGTCCATCATGGGGGTGGGGAGGGTGGTCGTTACTTCACGGCCGAGGCTGCACAGGTGTGGCGTCAGATGCCACAGATCATATTGCAGTTTCTGTACAGTGGGGTAGATTTTTGTGATGACCACGAGATGATATTACCCCCAGAAGAGGTATTCGACCACCGAGGTATGATGCTGGTTTTTTATTTGTTTAGATAGTATAGAATATGGTTGATATTTGTATGGATGTTGATACTATCATGTGTTTGTTTATGTATATGTGGGACCACGTGGATGGAAGGTTGAGCTGATTAGAGTGCTAGCCCGCCAGGGGCCTGTGAGACCACCGTGGGTAGAGCCACGAGCAGGGGAGAGGTGGGGACGAGAGGATGCTAGGGTGAGGCCCGGTGATGAGGATAAAGTAGTCAGAAGATGCCATTATGATGACCTCGGTGTAGGGCCATCACATGATTTGTTGGCCGAGGCCGGGCGAGAGTTTGATGATTTCCACCACCGATTAGAGGCGGTTCTATGGGGAGTGTCCGAGGGGATGTGGGTGTGGATATAGGATGAGGGGATCCTTGAGTAGTGTATTGGGATTTCGACAGAGTCATGGACCCTGATACACAGAGCATTTGTAGTCGGAGTTGCGATGACTGGGTGATTACCCCCGAGACCTGAGGGACCTAGAGCTGGTGGGGTACCTTCGCCAGAGGGAGGATCTGGTGCTGGAGCACTAGAGGCACCCTGAGGGCTGCTAGATATGTATTTATGTATTTGATATAGGCTAGTGAGCCCTTTTTGTATAGTTGTGACATCCAGTTTTGTATTGATAGGGATGAGGTGACTCACCTGCCTATGGGCAATGTACTATTTTTGTAAACACTTATGACATTTTGACCTATATATATATATATACACATATATATATATATATATATGGATATACATTCTGGGATCTTGGTAATGTGTACATGTGTGATGTATTTTTTGTTGATGATTTTTAATGTAGTTGATGATGTCTAATCTATATGCTGTGACAGACTTCTGATGGTTTATGTGTGTGTGAAGATGTCTTGATGTGATACATGCCAATCTAGTATAATGTTAGCCATGTTATCTATTATTTGATTGAATTGTCTTGGGATATGTGTAAATGTAATGAAATAAAAATGTAGAGATAAAAGTCTAACTTGTAGGTATTTGTGAAAGAGGCAAGGATCACAAACACAGTACACAATGTTGAGCTAGAGGACGACAAGTTGGGAATCTAATAAGATGCTAAAGTGATGAATATGGAAATGACTAGACTCGACGAGGAGACCAATGACGATGGTGTATTCTACTTGATTGTTGGTGGCTGAGCTTAAACATATGCCACTGGTGTGGAGCAGGTCATGTGAAGGTGAATAGAGGGCCCAAGCAACCGAAGCGAGATTCTATGTCCAATGACTAGCTCCGTCGGCGTAACCGATGTGGTAGGACGATGGGGGTGGCATCTGTCAATAACACGAGTGATATATTAGACGTGAGGTATGGAGAAAAGAAGATTAAAAACTCTACAAAAGATGTACAAAAAATAAAAAACCTAGTGTAGTAAGGCTACGCTTAGGCGTAAAATTTATTTAAGTACAACCCGTTGACAGGTTCTTTGAGAGGATGGCCCTTTGGGGAGGCCAGGATGTATGCACCTTTAGTGAGGCAATGTTGGATGATGTACAGCCCATGCCATAGGGAATCGAATTTTCCATGGTTGAGGGTATCGTGAGCGATATCATAAGTGAGGATGAGGTATCCTTCGTTGAATGAGCAAAGGTTGACATGGTGATCGAAGGTGGCCTTTGACTTTTTTTTGGCTGTCTCATCGTTCTGTAATGAGGATCAAAAATATTCATCCAGGGACTCTAAGTTTAGCAAACGCTGCTCCATTGGAGCAGTGTCAGGTAATAGGTCAATGGAAGTGTGTAAGGTGGGAATTTTTCACTCGATGGGAAGAGTGGCCTCAACTCCGTGGACTAGATGAAAAGGTGTGAACCTAGTGGAAGTTTTGACTACCATGCGATAAGCCCAAGGCATGGAAAATAACATATAATGCCAATTGGTTTTATGTTTGTTAATCATGTGCTACAACATGGTTTTGAGGACCTTGTTAACTGCTTCTACCTGTCTATTGGACTGAGGGTATTATGGTGAGGCAAACTCGTGGGAGAAGCCTAACCTAGATGAGAGTTCAATGAAAATCTCATTCTCAAAATGTTTCCTGTGATCAGAGACTAGTTGGAGTGGTACTCCAAAGAGGGATATGACGTGGTTAAAGAAAAAACGTGTTGCTATGTTAGCGGTGTTGTTGAAGGTAGGCATGGCTTTAGCCCACTTGGTAAAGTAATTGACTGCAATGACTATGTATTTGTGTCCATTGCTAGATGGAGGGTTGCAAGTCATGAAGTCGATGCCCCATTTACAAAGGGGACCAGTGGTGATGAATGGGTGTAGAAGAGAAGGTGGTGCACCTTGTTGGCATAAAGCTGGCATTTATCACATCGTTTCATGGCATGAATGCAGTCATGAAATAATGTAGGCCAAAATTAACTTGCGCAGATGATTTTCTGAGTAGTGGACATCTCAGAGAGATGGCCCCCGCAAGCGTCGTTGTGGTAGTCGTTCAAGACTCTATCATCTTCGTCAATAGTCAAGCATTGACAGAGTATGGTGTCGATCCCTCGCCGATATAAGATATCCCCGATGAGGAGGTAGCGGGGTGCCTGGTGTCGAATGCATCGACGATCATCTTTGGAGAGGTGGTTTCCGAATTTTTATGTTCAGAGATAGACGAGAAGATTTCCATACCAAGGGTCATCCAAGGGGATGTAAAAGAGATGTTCATCGGGGAAGTTGGTATTGACCGGTGAACTGGTAGTGTCAGAGGGAAATACTATGATAATTTCGACAAGGATGAGATATTTCTTGCTCTTGGGTGTTGAAAATTTGAGATCGTACTCTTGAAGGATGACGATCCATTGAGAAAATTTACCTTTAATTTGCTGACGACTCAGCAAGTATTGCATGGGGTTGGATTCTGCTATGACTTTGGTAGTTTGAAGTAGAATGTAATGGCGCAGCTTCTGGACTGCGAGGATGACTGCAAGGGCTAGTTTCTCTTCGTGATTGTATTTTAAGGGTGTCCCTGAGAGGTTTTTACTAATGTATTAAATGACATGCTTGTGGTCATCATCCCCAAGTTGAACGATAAATCCTTCTATTGAGATGGCTGAGGCCGATATGTAAAGGATATAGTCATGGTTATAGTCCGGTGGACTAATCAAAGGGGCATTGGAGAGAGCCATTTTAATATCATCGAAAGCGTTTTGGGCATGCTCATACCAGTGGAATGGGATGTCGAGGCATAGTAAGTGAAGGAAACTATGTGCTCGAGTGGCATAGTCTGGGACAAAGCATCGTAAAAATTTATCTTTGCCTTGTAGGCTCTGTAGTTGGCGTAAATTCTAAGGAGGGGGGATTTTCGTGATGGCTTGGAATTTGAGGGGATCCACGGTAATACCTCTTTGGGAAACAATGAACCCAAGAAGGCAGCCAACAGTGATTCAAAATACATACTTGAGGGGATTCAAGTGGATATTGTACTGATGACACCTGTGAAAGATGATGCATAGATCATCGATATACTGAGTGCGTTTCTTGGATCGAGCAGTAAGGTCATCCAAATATGCGAGGATGATATGAGCTAGGTCATGAAAAATGTATTTCATGGCCCGTTGGAAAGTGGCACCGACATTCTTGAGGCCAAATGGCATTGCATGATATGCAAAGGTGTCCCAAGGGGTAGTGAATGCGGTCTTGTATTGATCAGTGGGGTCAATTTGGATTTGGTTGTAGCCAGAGAAACCATCCATGAAGGACAAAGCCTTGTGACCTGCGCAATCATCGATAATTTAGTCGATGAAGGGAATTGGAAAGTTGTCTTTGGGATAGGCGTGATTGAGGTCACGGAAGTCCGTACAAAAACAGATAGTGCCCTATTTTTTGTTAATAGGGACAGAGTTGGAGACCCATGACGTATAGGTGATGGGGTAAATGAACTCTGCAGTGCATACTTTTTCAATCTCGGCTTTGATGGTTGCTGCTTTGAATGGGTGTAGCAGTCGCTGTTTTTGGCGGACTGGTGTGATATCAGGCCAAGTGTCGATGTGATGTTCAAGGATAGAGGGGTCAAGGCCGGGCATATCCATGTATGACCAGGAAAAAATGTCCTGGTATTTCTAGAAGAGATCTTTGTAAGCAGTAATTTCTTCAGGAGTACATGCGGTGCCAATAGTGATTTCCTCGATGACTCCCTTTTTGAGGGACATATTGATTTTAATGGTGGGGGAAATGTTGACCACATTTCCTTCTTCAAAATCATCAGGGGAAGGGATAGGGTTGTTGAACCAGTCGATATGCCCTGATGGGATAAAATCCTTGGTTTCGACTGTGAATATGGGGTATTGGTTAGGAGGTGTGAAGGCTTCCTGTGAAAGAAAAAGCGATAGGTTGTGTAGTGCATCCCATGGGCAGTCGGGGGTGATTAATTCCTCGAGTATGTCCTCATCACAGTGGAATTGTCAGGAATACAAGGGATCCAAAAGAGGAATATCAGTGACTGTTACCGTGTGGTTTTCATCTAGTGATGAAGAAGCAAGGGGAGTGATGCAAGGAGATTGTGATAGTTCACTCGACATAAACCAAATATCGAGATACTGAGGGTTAAAAATGGTAGTCGGGCGTAAAATTTCCGTGGGGAAATGAACGGGCGAATTGGGGGGATTTGGGGGTAAATCCTCGTACAATTCATCCAAGAACCACAGGGGAGTAGGGAGTGCCTCAGGTTCTGGTGAAAATATATGAACCATAGCAAGTGATGGGGTAAGGGTATTCACTGGTTCCGCAGGAGGAGAGGGTGTGTGATTTTGAATAAGGGCCATTTGGTGACGCCTGTATTCCATGATCATGGGACATTGATATGTGAAATGATCAAGTGATTCACATAAAGAGCAAGGAAATCTCATCCATTTGTTGACTGAAGTTGTGACATAATGGATGTCGGTGACGTGAGTTGGGGTGGGTCCTTGCTGAAAACTCTGGCGTACGGTTGTTAGCATCTGCCAGAATTGAGGTAATGCTGGACAAAGGTGTGTATAATGGTCATATTCTGAATAGATGGTGCATGCGAATTTGGTCTGTAGTCCTTTGTTACTTGTGTTCTGGAAGATAGCGACAATACTAGAGGAAGAGATGAGCGATGGTGGTGCTCAAGGGAGTTGAATAAGTTTACATAACTCGGGGAGAGAGGGACATCAATTAGTGGGGTGTCCTTCTTTCTCGTAGAGTGCACAAGGAGGTTGGATGTGAGGAGGGAGAGGAGTGATGGGCTCTTTTTTCTTTCGTCTACCCCCAGCAGTAGCGATCGCGTCAGCAAGAGGGGGTGAGGGTGTTTCTTCGAGAGTAGGTATTGGAATATGCATTGGAACTCCATCAGTTTGGGGAGGGAGGGATGGTTAAGGGACCATCTCAGGCAGATGTAGATACCAAACTGGGATTGCCAATACCATGTTAGGAAGGTTAAGTGTTGCAACTACCTGGAAGGCTTGTATACCTAGTGGGGGGTAAAAGAAATGGATTTGGGTAATGTATTGGGGGAATGTTTCCCAGATTGGGATATGGCCCTAGGGGAGGGGAAGATCAGGAATGGGTCGAGCTGAGATAGTTCCAGGGGGTTCCTGAGGGAGGATTTTTGTGACTAGTCGGGCATTAGGGATAAAAAAGGCCTTGTTGGGAGGGAGAGTATCTTCAATTGTCATTTCGTTGGAGGATACGACACATACTTGGGCTGAGGGATCGAGGAGTGATGGTGCTTCGTGGTATGTCCCTAGCAAGGATGGGTCTTTGAAGATTTCCGGGCCCATCTCGATGAGTGGATAGGCATCGAGATTAGTGTGGATGAAAGGGAGGGTGTTATCGATGTTGGATGAGGGGTTCAGCTCATAATGTGATACTTGATCAATGGTAATGATTTTTTCGTTATGTGGAAACATCATGGTTTGGAACACAGAATAGGAAACGAACTTCATAGCATACATGTAGCTACGAATGAGCACGATATTGTAGTCGGGTGGGGAATCAATAACCTCAATGTCAATCAGAACAGTTTTTCCCCTGAGCTCGATGGGGAAATTTTGGAAGAGTCCCTCGGGGGATGAGGGTCTTACATCGTAGGCTCTTAAGGTAATGGCATATGGTATAAGTTCAGGGGAACAGAGTTTCTTCCATACATATTTTTCCATAATGCAAGTGGATGCACCCTCATAAATGATGCAACGGTGAACTGTAATGTTTCAGATTTTAATTGGGATTTGAAAAGTGATGAGAGTGGGGAGGTGAGGTTCTCCGCTATCAAGATCAAATGTAATGAGTTAGGTATCTGCAAGGTCAAATGCCCCGAGGGCAGAAAGTAACACCTTCTATTGAGTAGGACAAGCTTGAAGGACTTCTAAGACTAGCATAGCAATAGGAGATTGTGCCAAATCATCGACCAAACTGTAATTATGAGCTGCCCTAGCCTGAGGGTTGTGGACATTCCTGCGTAAGGGGATGCAAGGAATACAAATGGGTGGGTCAGTATTAGGGTGAGGAATCGTCAAAGGGGGACCACTTATGACTGGGGGTGCATCCGAGGTGGTGGGAGCCGACTCAGGAGCTGCGTTGTATTGACAACTGTGTGTTTGTAGAAGAACTTCTTCCTCACTAGTGAGGAGGATAGTATGATCGACATGATTGCCTAGATTGGGGTATTTTCCTATCTGTGGTAGGGTAGGTTGCATGTCTTGTTGGGTGTTCATCACCCCCTGGTGTGGGATGGGGTTTTGTAGCATGGATGGGGGTGGTTGTTGCACATATTGTTGTGGGGCCTGCTAGGGGGCAGGTAGTGTCAGGGGACGTGGTCCACTTACAAATTCTTTTATCCATTTAAAGTCGATGATTTGGAGGAAATGGTGAGTATAGTGACCAAACTCACCACAAAGGGAATAAGGGAAATTGGTCTGAAGATTGTTGTTATTTTTCCCTTGGCATTTATTATTGCCCCCTTGAGGGTTTTGGTTCCCTGTGTTTTGGTTTCCCCCAGGAGGTTGGTTCTACTGGGGTTGGTTCTGGTTTCCTCTTGGTCCGGGATTATTATTGTTCCGATTTTTTCCTTTCTTTCTGGCATTGTTCGATTGATGGGATGGATTTGTCGTATTCATTTGTTCAAAATTTTGATATTGCTGAATGGGAGAGGGTTGAACAAAATTAACCCCAGTGTGTGGATGTCCTTATGGTGGAGCCATGGGCTATGGGGGGCTAGGAAATGGGAAGTACAGATTGTTTTTTGGCACTGATTCATAAGGTACATAGGAAGGTGTGGTGTTTTCTCTAGTGCTTAGGGTATAAGATGAGGTAGAGGGAGTACCAGCGCTTGGTTGAATAGGTGGTCGTATTATGGGTGCTAGAGGGGGTCCACTGATGGGTGGAAGTAGGGCAATAGGGTATGATTTTTGATGAGGAGGAGGAGGATAATAAGGGATTCCTCCATATGTCGGTGGATATTGGGGTGTGACATACATGGGTAGTTGTTGAGGCTGTGGGTTGTGGTGTGTAGTGTTACCGATCAATCCATCTGCTGAGTGAGACATCCCAGGTTTTTCTTGGCCAAATGGCACGGGTCTTGGGGTGTCCAGGAGTACCATGTATAGGTATTCGGACTGGGCATAAATGAGTTTGAAATGTTGGGTCTTGCTAATGGATTCTTCTTCAGACTCAGAGAAGGTAGCGACCACATCTTTGGAAAGGAGATAAACAAGTTATTTGAGGAACCAATTGAGACATTGTTGGGGGGTAGTGTCATCTTTATAGAGGCTATGTCACCGACGCCATTCGTGTATGTGGTCAACAATATTTTTGAAGGAGGTTTGTTTGAAGTTTGAGAGTATTTCAAGTCCATTGTTGTGACAAGCGGGTAGTTGAAAGAAGGTCAAAAATGATTTGGCCAAGGATTCAAAAGTCGCGTGGGATCCATATTTTTCTTCGACATACCATTTGGCTGATGGGACAGTGAGGGTACGTTGAAATAACCTCAATCGGACGAAATAACCTCAATCAAACAAAATAACCTCAATCAAACGAAATCGTCCATGATGTTGTTTGAAGAACACCATAGGTGAAAGGTCATGATATGGTTGGCGGGATCATCTCCTACTTTTCCTTCAAACTTGGGGATGTCTGAAGGGAGTTTTGTAAGCATTGCAGGCCATGTGGGGTTGTGCAATATAGGATCATTAGTTATTTTAGTCAGATTCAGGATATTGAGGGAAGCCAAATATGGCATATGGGGTGGTGGCGAAGGATTAATTCCAGCCATAGTGTGAGTGGTCTAAGTACCTGACCCTTGGAGGGGGCTAGGTGGGTTTGTACTTCCTCCTTGAGAAGAAGTTGGCCTCCTTCTTTCGTGTAAAGGAGAGCGAGTGGATGGTTGACCTTGGGAAGTGGACCCAAGTAAGGTAGAACCAAGAAATGTTTATCCTAAGACAGTGGCACTCACAGGGGTGTGAGAAGGGGGAGTTGATGAGTTGGAAAGAATAGTAACTCCTCCTAGATTAGGGGGAAGATTTAGCAAGCGTCTGCAACGACGGGGGTTCTATGGGTCCCCTATGATGTCTGACTAGTTGAGTGAATGTGTGCGAATGGTGGTGAGAGAAATAAGTAAACAAGAGCTGTTGTTGCAATTTCTTGGACCTTCACAATATATTTCCAAATTAGATGTAATAAGAAGGGAATCATACATAAAGTGTTTTGAGAAAGAAGCATATATATGTGGATAGGTGAATTTTGTCCGTGTGGGAGAACAAATAAAACAAATGCTCATTTCCTAAGAGATGTAACGTCCTTATTCTCAAATAGCATTGGACCTTCTAATAGCACTCAAAGTGGGGTCTAAAGCCACCGGAAGAGAAACTAGTGAAGGATGAAGCAATCAATTATAATGAGGGGTAGAGGGGGAATATCCTGAAAGAACTGGTGATATTTCCCGATAGCCACACAAAATCTGATCAAGGTGCAATTGCAACCCACAATTGCAACCTGGGTAGATGTCCTAAAATTTGGTCACCAGGTACCTTGGTCAAAGTGTGGCATTTAGATTTTTGGCCTAAGAAATGGGTCATAGGCTGGATCCCGTCTAAGAGGTGGGTGCCTCAAGGGGGGACGCACATAACAACCAGGCATTGGCCTTCAAACCTTCATGGGTATCTCCCTGCCTTATGGTGTTAGGATCACTTGACTTGGAGGATTTAAAGTTCCCTATTTGATAACTTCTATTGTTTTGAAAATGTGAGAACCAAATAACAGGGAGTTACTTGGATGCCTATCCCTGAGATCCTACCTAGACTAAAAAATTCTTTTGGCATCTCCTGTGGAGGAAAACTTAGTGAGTTTTTTTAGAAAATTTTAGATGTGTTTGTGTGAGAGATTGGAGGTGTGAACCAACCTCATTGAAATTAAATGGGAGTGGATAATTTTGTCAAGAAAAGGGGTGGGGTGTTTCGGAATCCTGTTGGAGGAAACTTACTTTGACCTCCACAAATTCTAGATAAAACTATGTGAGTGATTGGTGATATTGTGTGTGAACAAGTGAAAGTGTGCCAAGTTTTANGAATTTTAAAATCCCTAGGAAACTAGCATGTGGACATGTGGGTCATTTACCATTCCTTTAACTTCCTAAATGTGATTTAATCTAAGAAAGCTTTGAAACTATCCTAGATTGTCAATATGTGGGCATGTATGGGCCCATTACAAAACCTTTAAACTTACCTAGTGATTTAATCTAAGAAAGAAAATTTCAACACTATCCTATCTTTGTAGCATGTGGGCATGTATGGGCCCTTACAATCTTAAGATGTGTTTGAAAAATAAACTAAGAGGAGTCTCGAGGGGGCTGTTGTCCTCTCCTAAAGATTTTGTCTATTTAAGGGAGACAAAATTGTCCCACAACCTCTTTCTGATTCTCAAGGTCGCTTTGAAGTGTGATATAAGAGCATACTCAATGATTGTTTATCCAATTTCTGGTCCCAATGCAAGTTTTATATGTGATGTGAAATGATTCCAACTTAAATTTAGTCAAAGCAATTCATCCATGTGGAAAAACAACAAAAAGGAGGAAAAGTTATGATTTTACCCTAAGTGTCTATGTGTTTTGACTAATCCCTTTATATGGAGAGGGAATGTAAGTATAGTGCAGATTACAACATGCATGTAATCAACTTTCAAAAGGCTATGGTCCCTCCACAGATCATAAAAATATTACAATGTGTATTTTTTTGCACAGGTGAACGAGTCTTATACTAGACAGAGGTGCTTTGAGCGCCAATGCGTGAACTAGAAGAGGTTGATGGGTGCATGTGCGCAGAAGGCACTAAATAATACAATGATTTTGGCGCACATGTGCACGATGCGCGACTGTGGGCCGATAAACCCACACACAACTGTCACATGGCCGTGAAGAAAATTTTGGATGAAATTCCTTCAACTCAGCTTTGAATTTGGCTTCATGTAGGTCGACTTGGGCCGGTTATGGTACCTGCAGGTTAAATAAGCAAAAAGAAGATCTAAAATAACCCAAGTGGGGTAGGAAATTGATACCTTTCCCCAGTGGAGTCGCCAATCTGTTGCGCCTCTTTTGTCACCTAGATGAGAAAAATAGAGGTGATTACAAGCTTAGTTGGGTTAGATAAGAAAGACAACAGTAAAGGAAAGGGTTAGAAGAGTAAAGCATAAAAGACTAAGCGAAGAATTAAACTAGGAATGATAAAAGCAATTAAACTATAGTGCATAAGGACATAAGAACAAGAAACAAACAAGACTCATGTCACCAATGGAAAGGATTGTATTAGTGAAAATAAAACACCAAAGAGAAAGGGGGACTTTGGGTCCCTTCTTCCTCCAAGGGAGGGCTCTTGGACCCCCAAGATTGATCTCTTATTACAACTTGAAAACTTGAAAGAAATGATGAAAGAATCCCAAGCTAATTCACTCAAAGGGTGATGTGAATAGCTCAAATGGAATGGTGCTAGTATGCTCTTGATGAGAAAAGAGGATTCCCCAAGAGAATAGCAGTAGCATAACCTTACAAATGAAATCCTTGAAGATGTAGTGCACCCATGGCCTCTTTTTATAACACAACTTTGAGGTACTATGCAACCAGCTTTTAGTGTGAACAAGGGGTTGTTTAGGGCACCTTTAGGTCTTTGAATAGCCACTCAGCCAGATTCAGTCGAGATTTGGATGTCAAATCGACTTCGAAGTTGAACCATAAGTGGGTGGGAGGCCGACCAACATCATAAATACATCGTTCTCAGGTGTGTGTGGATTTCAGCATCCATAGTCACGCATCATGTGCATGTGTGCTTTCCTGCGTTTCTTGATGGCACATGTGGGCGTGCTCCTTGTATTGTCATAGCACATCCTGATTTTATAATTGGTTTGTATAGTTTTGGACCTTTTGGAAATGATTTTTTGGTAATTTTGGTCCATGGGTGAACTTAATAGCTGTTTGGAGATGCTAGATTCTTGTAACCATTTGCGGATGAAATTTTAGTGATAACATAACTGATGCATAGGCGAGAAGTCATAATTTCGGATCATCGTATGGGTAGGGTAGCAAAGCCCAAAACCTTGAAAGCATCACCTCTCATAGAGGTATGGGCACTAGCAAGATCCCCAAATACGAATAAATACATAGAAATATCTCTGACGCTAGGTGAGTATCCAGGGGTTATCCCTTCAACTAACTTCGTGCGACCTCATGATTAACTCTGGTGTGAGCGGAGCCTCCTGATATTACCAATTATACAATGGATTTCTCAACTCCTTGTCTGAGAAACATAAGTTGATTTAATTTCCTTGGAGAAGTTTACTCACAAAATCCTATTCCAAGTCACTAAATCCTAGGCTATTTTGTGCACCCTAAACAATAAAATCTTTACTAATCAATTTTAGTTTAAATCGTAAATTTTAATTGCCATGATTACTCAAAAAGGTATGGAAATGAAACTCATGGTGTTATGACTCTGCATAAAAATAAAAATAGATATAATGCAAAGCCTAACCTTAACTTTTCGATGAATGACATGCTAAATAAAAACAGTGCAATCTTCAATTTTAACTCTGCAACTCAGAAGTAAAATGCAATCTTT
>JASDQU010738631.1:120299-138236 GCA_032191745.1 Picea mariana | reverse complement strand
TTTTTTTTTGGGCGGTTTTTGCTATTTTTAGCGGATTTTGCTATTTTTAGCTGATTTGTAAATTAATCCCGGATTAAGGGATTAGGGTTTTGGTATCTACGGAATACCTAAAAACATTGCATATATTGTATGGAGAATGGTGAAATTCGATATAATGAAAATAAGAAAGGTTTTCCCGGTTGAGGGTTTCCGGTAAAAATCTCTGTGTATTCTGTGTATGAGCCATTGATTAATTTCTGTATTGCTTAAGAATATACATGCATTGATTTACTTCGCAGGTTTAAAACTTACACATTTCATTTTTTATTCACCAAGTTTTGATGTGATCTTGATGAAAAGAGGGAGGTTGGCATCATTGGTACTCAAAATTTATTATAGAACAACTCTCATTTTTAGGTAGGTTTTATTGGAAATATCATTTTTATATTTGTAAAATCATAAAATTTACATAGTTTTAGTATTATTTTGGTTTTTATTTAGCTATGATGGAACAAAACCTCGATCCTAACCCAAACCCTAACCCCCAACCACCTTGAGGAGACTCATATATAGAAATTAATCAATGTTTACATGAAATTATAAATCTAATTGGTGAGCTTAAGAATACTAGAGAACCATGTCCTCTTTCCTTGGCTACTCCCAAGGATATTGTTTCTTTAATTAGCCATAACCATGGTCAATTATCACATATATATGAATATAGGGTTAGCATGAGAGAGTACTAATCAAGTGTCATGAGAAAGGAAGAGATGAAAGATCTAGACATAACAAAAGTGATGATTGTCCAATTGTTTATTGAGCCTAGAACCAACCAACCCCCTCCTTTGAGAAATATGCATTTTGCATGGATAAGTGCACATTCAAACTATGAAAATATGTTTGGATGGATATATGGTTTATAGTATTTGATAAATCTCCCTATAATAATAGGAATATTCCATTGTAATTTCTTAGTAAATTATCTACCTAGTTTATTCTAGGTAGCCATGTAAATTATTTTGACATTAGTGAATTCCAAGGGATTGGGCTTGGCTTTACTCACGATAGAAAAAGGACTAGGCATAACCCATTCTAAGAGTTGTCACTTCTTATACATACGCCTAACCACCCCTAACCATCTCATCTTTGAGATATGATTTGTTCCATTAGCACCATCATATCCACCCTAACATGCAATGTAATTCATCATATTGTATTTTATTTTTGTTTGCTAGTTTGTCTGTGACTCGTGGGACTAGCCTGTGGCTGAGAAACTATGACTCACGAGCATCTAAGCCATCAAAATCACCTGGGGATCGCACCCATCCTACGCCACACCAACCCTAAACATGGCTGGATTTTTTGTCCCTGCAAGTTTCGAACCGATGACTTTAACATCACGGAGTGCCTTAACAACATACTTTGTCACCCACTGTCCTACACCTCGGGGACATCATATTGTATTTATTGCACAATCTCATTGAGATATATTTATGGAGGATGTTAAAGTACTTAGAGTAGGGAATTCATGCCCCACTATCATTATCATTATTTGTTAAGGACAAATAGAAGTACTTGTGTAGAATAGTTTTTTGGATGAGATCTTTGCAAAATATTTTTTATATTTGTATTGGTCTTGTATATCATTTTACAATTGAAAAATATGTAGTAAACAAAATTGCAAAGTATTTATAACTCTATTTAATTGTTTTAAATGTATAGTTCCTATAAAATTAGAATAAAAAACAAATTAGATGTTTAAAAAATAAATCAAAATCTTATAATAATTATAATTAATATTAATTTTTTAGATGTTTAAAAAATAAATCAAAATCTTATAATAATTATAATTAATATTAATTTTGAAAAAAATTAATACCATAGAACTGTGAATGAGAGATACAATATTCAACTAATATTCTTCTATTCTCTTCAATAATTTATGGTTACACTTTTACATATATCTGAGTTATAAATCAGAATTCAACTTTTGGTAAAAAAGTTTATTTATAACTAGAATTGCAATGTATGGAGAAAAGAAAAACTAAACTCATCTTAATAAATATTTATGTGTGCTCTCCAATAAAACGTTGTTACAATAATACATATTTGCAAACTTTTTACAAGTATTTATGTCTGCTCCCAAATAAAACAAAACATAATAATATATATTTGCAATTCTTTGTTCCTTTCAATTTTTTCGTCAACATAAAATTATTATTTATTTTATTTCATTTATTTAATATTGTTTGAGATAGATGAACACATCCTTATCACCTGTATAATAATTTCCACATCCATATCTATGGCACGATTCGAGACAATTATAATTGATTATTTTTATTATAATTTTTACAAAAAAATTCTCGTCAATAATGATTTTGTTACGTCGATAGGTGTCCCCCCTATCGGAATTGATGGTTTAATCAATCTTTTAATTACAAAATTCAATATAATGGCTAACAATTAATGATGCTGGTATATTCTTCGTCTTACACTAAAATCAATGAATGAGATTTAATGTTAATAACTTCCTTGCATTTATGAATGCATTTGTTTCCTTGTTTACTTTTTCACATTTACTTAATATAATTAAGGAATTACTACCCTAGCCGGTGATTTCCACGTTTAACAGATTAAGGATTAATCTCTATAAAATGCCTCATTGTCACATTCAATTATTTAATAGGGATTAACTGGTCAAGAGCAGTGACCACGTGTTTTTTTTAATGTAAAGCTGTAACATGTTTCACATGCGTTTCAATTAACCCACTGGTGGCTGGACACATGCATTTCACATGCATTTCAATTAACAGTAGGCGTTTGAAATCTCCATGCTTGGCGATAGTACTGGTGGCTAGGGCCAAGGCCAATAATAAATACCGAAGTTGAGTTCACTAGTCGCGTGAGAGATTGAGTACGCTGAACCAAATTGTGTTGGCTTTGTGGGGGGAGGAGCGTGGATCGCCTAGAAGTGGGCTGCGAATTAGTGTGCCCCCATTGATAACATATACATCTGTGACTATTGATCGTGGAAAGAGGGCCTAGGCTAGCAAGACATTTCCCATGGTACCTTTGCAGTAGAATGAGGAGACAGAGGCAAGGCTTGCCCTAAGCATAGCGTGGTGTTGATCTGCGACCATACTCGAGGTACCATATAGAACATGGTTAAATATGAAGGATTATAGTTGATAAAAGTTTGTTCAAATTATGAAATTAGGGTTAGATATACACACTCTAAAAGATGCGACCATACGGTTCTGAAAGCACTTGAGGTATCTTTGAGAAAACGGTTAAATATGAAGGACTATAGTTGATAGAAGTTTGTTCAAATTTTGAAGTTAAGGTTAGATATACACTCTGCATTCATTAAAGAGTAAGACTGTAATGAGAATTATAGTTTATAAAAGTTTCTTCAAATTTTGAGATTAGGGCTAGATATACACACTCTGAGTATATCTATTAATCATTAAGGTTTATATGAAGTTTATACAACAAATTTAGATTAAATTTGCTCCTGCTTATCGACGTTCATCAGGCATAATTTTTTTTGGCTGTGCTAGTTTTTTTCTATTTTAATACATATTATTAATTCTCTAACTACAGATTCATAAATAACATGCTACAATATAAACACCAAAAAAATACACAAATTTAAAAAAAAAATGAAAATCCCTTTTCAGAAATCATGAATATAGATAGACCTATTATAAGTGTCTGAGAGTATTTAACCGCAAAACCTTAGAATGTAGATTTGTTCTAAATATCTATTAAAATGGAAGGTTTTTCATCCTAGGATTAATATTTGTTTTGGAGTGATGATGTAATGGTGTTTTTGTTTTACCATAAATATGTAATAAATTTTCTATTCGAAACTTCACTAAAACATAAAAAATTTGTTTATATTTATGACAAATCTATTAACACTTAAAGGATTAATATTTGTTTTGGAGTGATGATGTAATGGTGTTTTTGTTTCACCATAAATATGTAATAATTTTTCTAAGGAAGAATAAGGAAAAATAAGTCAAGTGTAAGAAGACTTAATAGAAGCTTTCGCTTCTAGAAGGATCTTCCTCTAGATTGTTCTTTTGGATAGACATATTTAGTATAAATAGGAGTAGAGGGTATGAAAAGTTTTGTCTTGGATATTATTGTAATAGAGCTTTTCTCTGTTGGAGGTTTCCCCCTCGAAGAGGCAAGTGAACATTTCTCTCAATAATCAAAGTGCTCTTTCTGGTATTATTCAAGTATTATTATGGTATTATTGTGGTATAGTTCTAGTTATATCATTGTTTATCTGTGATTTCTAGTTAATTATTTATGTTCTACATACTATTTTATATTTGGAATATTACAAGTGGCATCAAAGAACCTTCCTCGATAGAAAATTGTGGGTTGAATTTTTTTCAGGGTAGAGACATATTTTGGTGTCTTTAAGCTACAAAGATCCGTCGTTACGTGCATAAACTCATGGTCGAGGATTCATACACACAGGAAATACAAGTGGTACTTAAGAACACATCTTTTGGCCACCCTTGTAACCCTTGTTGGTACCCCTTCGAGTGGTAGTGGATCAAACAACACTTGTATATGGATCGAACTAGATCTCCTGAAGCCCTCCATAGATAAACCAATCGGTCGCCTGACTGTTATAGTCCCACCAAGAACAACACTCAGGAAGATATTCTCTAGTACTTGGGTAGTCGGGTAGTACGGCTAAGGGAATGGTCTAGCCTCCTTAGTTGGTGCCCTAAGATATTGGGCTGAGTACTACAGTTGGACCCCTCACCTATATTAGAGAGCTATAGCATAGGAAAAACCCTTGTCTGTAGAACCCTTGAATACCCTAACCCTTGGGATGAAAAAAAAAACTGAACAGACAAGATCTATTGCCGCACAATTGTGTCTCCTGCATTTGTGTTGTGAAATTATTACACATTTCTTCTTGTTAATCATTTGGGCATTTCGTCACTGCAATATTCTTTAGATCGGAGTATAACTCCACAGGAGTAAATAAAAAAAAAGTCTGGATCCAGTTGGCACCATTATTTGAGACTTATTCCATTGGATTACTCTCTTCTCCCTTATTGCAGAAATACCTATCATTTTTCAACAATTTGTTTTTTCTCATGGACCCAACCCCCTTCCAACACCCTTATTTAGGATTTACTCCATTGGGTTCCACTAGTCGCCCTGATTGTTCTGATACACTTCACCCATAACCAATTTTTTGTGTGGTCCCACCTGCCCCTTTTTGTGTTCCCTCTTCATCATGGCCCACACCCATAGCCAAGACTTGGAAGCTCGCTTCAATTCCTTGTACTTTAATTTCACAGAAACCCAACAAGAAGTGAGACAACTCAGTGCCAATGTTTCCACTGTCAATAAAAACATGCA
The DNA here is from genome assembly GCA_032191745.1 of Picea mariana. NCBI lineage: Eukaryota > Viridiplantae > Streptophyta > Pinopsida > Pinales > Pinaceae > Picea > Picea mariana. Next base: position 132,857 of record JASDQU010738631.1, on the reverse strand, counting down.
TTCCTCCATCGGCACAAAATAGAGGACCTCAAACAAGACCTCACTACCCATCTTGAATCCTTCAATACCCAGTTTGTCTCCTTTACTACGATGATCTGCGCCAAGCTGCATATCCCTGAAAATCTTCTCTCATCTAACCCACCTTTGCAAATCGAAGGTGAAACTTGCTCTCATTCCTAGAATTTTCAGCCCTATCACTTTCAGCGTGGCCTACGCCTTCCACATGTGGATGTGACCAAATTTGATGGCTCGGATCCCACTGGCTGGGTAACTCAAATGGAACATTATTTCTCTTCGTATGGCATTACATATGAGTTGGAAAAACTTCGGTATGGTGTTCTCCATCTAGATCAAGAACGTTGGCAATGGTGGCAATGGAGAAAAAATGCCCGCCAAGGGTATGTGGCTTGGACACACTTTGTGGCAGAGATTTATGAATGCTTTGACACTGACACCAACCATTTAGGTTGTTTGACAAAGTTGAAACAATTTGGCACAATGGAAGACTTTATAATTGCTTTTGAGCGATTGGCTTTTCGTAAAGAGGGCATGTCTGATGCTTTTTTCTGATAATGTTTTATCAGTGGCCTCAAGGATGAGATATGTGCCCATGTACTCATGACTCGGCCTCAGAGTTGGGTGGACGCTACTAAAAGAGCTAAGGAAGAACAAAAAGTTGTATATTCTCAAAACCAAAAACCCTCCTTTATTCCTCGCACTAAACTAGTCACTCCCACTCCTCCTTCTACTCCACTAAAGATCCAAAAATTGACCAGGGCATAAATGGATGAATGCCAACTCAAAGGCCTTTGTTATAATTGTGATGAAAATTTTTTTCCTGGGCAAAAGTGTAAGGAACAAAATATTTTATGGCCATCTCGAAGGATATTTTAGAAGATGATGTTGAGGCTCCCCTTGTGGTCGTGTCACCTAAACCCACTGACATGACCCCTCCCTCCGACCCTCCTGAAGTAGAACCAATCATTTCCCTGAATGCTCTCACTGGCTTCTCTGCTCCCCAAACCCTCAAGATAATTGGTTACATTAAGGATAGGAAGGTCATCATTCTTGTTGCTAGTGGAAGCACCCATAAATTTATTCATTGTTGCATTTCCCAAGAAACTAATTGCTATATTTGTGCCGTGAATAATTTTCAATTCATGATTTCCAATGGCGGGTCCATGAAATGTGGAGGGCGTTGTGAAAATGTGCGTCTCCAAATTGGTTAGTACCACATGAAATCTCATATGTTTGCTATCGACATGGGTGGTTGTGACATTGTGTTGGGTGCAGAATGGATAAGGAATTTGGGTCCCATTCTCATGGATTTTAAGGAATTAACCATGCAATTCGAATAGGAGGACCAACAATATAAGTTCCAAGGCATCATTGTCGGTTCCCCATAGATCATCAGTTCCCATCGCATGGAAAAGCTACTCAAAAAAGGTTATTCTAGAATTATTGCATAACTCCATGCCATTCAAGCCACTGAGACACTCTATGTGCTATAGGACCTTTAGGGACTCCCTCCTTCCCATGGTGTTCATGATCATTCCATTCCCCTTGTCCCCAACAACCTTCCTCCCAATATCTGTCCCTATCATCATCCCTTTTCCCAAACAAATGTAATTGAGAAAATTGTTCAATAATTTCTCAATGCAGGTGTTATCCACCCTAGTACGAGCCCCTACTCTTCTCCTTTGATCATGGTCCTTAAGAAATAAGGTTCTTGGCACATGTTTCCTAACTTCCGCACCCTCAAAAAACTCACCGTTAAAGACAAATTTCCCATTCCTATCATTGATGACCTCTTGGATGAATTGAGTGGTGCCCAGTTCTTTACTAAACTTGATCTTTGTTATGGATACCACCGGATACGTATGAATGAGGCAAACATTCCTAAGACTGCATTTAGAACTCATGAGGGCCACTATGATTTTTTATTCATGCTCTTTGGCTTGTGTAATGCTTCCTCCACTTTCCAAAGCCTCATGAATCATGGATTTCATCCTTTTCTCCATCCTTTTGTTTTAGTTCTCTTTGATGATATCCTCATCTATAATAAAAACTAGATAGCCCATCTTGTTCATGTGGATTGAGTTCTCCATATACTCTCTCAACACCAACTTTTCCTCAAACAATCTAAATGTGCTTTTGGCACCTCAGAAGTTGAGTACTTGGGTCATCTTGTTGGCAAGGCTAGTGTCAGGGTGGATCTTAAAATGATTTAAGCTATGAAAGATTGGCCTCACCCAAAGAATCTCAAAGTCTTGCATGTATTTCTGTGTTTAACATGTTAGTATCATGAGTTTGTTAAGAATTATGGAAAGATTGCAACACCTCTCATTGCTCTCCTTAAAAAGAATTCTTTCACTTGGACTCCCGTAGCTACTCAGAATTTTAAAACCTTGAAGATGGCCATGTGCACCACTCCAGTCTGAGCCCTTATTGATTTCAAAAATACCTTTGTCTTGGAATGTGATGCTTCCGGTAAAGGAATTGGAGTAGTCCTTATGCAAGAGAGTCGACCTTTGACCTTTACCAACAAAAATTTATCAGAGAGAAATTTGGGAAAATCAATCTATGAAAAGGAAATTTTGGCTATTCTGCATGTCGTGGATCTTTGGCGCCCTTATCTATTGGGGAAACGCTTCCAAATTAAGACAGATCATCGAATCCTCAAGTATTTTTTCGAACAAAACCTTTCCTCCCCAGAGAAAAAAAAATGGGTGACTAAACTCTTTGGATATGATCATGAGATCATTTATAAGAAAGGAAAAAAAATGTGGTTACTGATGCACTTTCCAGAAAATATGAAGATGAAGGGTCCCTTTTTTCTCTCTCCTTCATTGTACCAATTTGGCTCCAAGTTGTTCACCAGGAATGGCTACATGATCCCAAAATTTTGCATCTTATACAACAATTGCAGGCTAATTCTCCAGTTTCCCTAGGGTACTCTTGGCACAATGATGAGATTAGATACAATGGTTGTTTGTATTTAAGTCAATAGTCAAAACTTAAATCCATGGTACTTTCAAAGCTTCATGATACACCCATCGTTGGGCACTCAACGTTTACCAAAACCTATGATCGGGTCAAACATTCTTTTTTCTGGGATGGTATGAAATAAGACATTCACAATTTTGTGGCAGAATGTGATGTTTTTCCACACAACAAGGACGAAACATTCAAATCTCCTAGCACATTACAATCGCTTTTGATTCCACATGCTATTTGGAGGGATACCTATATGGATTTTATTGTAGGCTTACCTAAATTGGGAAATAAATCAGTCATCATGGTGGTAGTTGATCGTCTTTCCAAGTATGTTCATTTATGTTCTCTTCAACACCCATTTACAGCCTCAACTGTGGCTCAAATTTTCATGGATCAGGTCTTCAAGCTTCATGGCATGCCTCATTCTATTGTTTCTGATCGCGACCCAACTTTCACTAACAATTTTTGGAAAGAATTGTTCAAGCTACAAGGCACCCAATTGCATCTCAACACAACTTATCATTCCCAGACTGATGGTCAAACTGAAGTTGTCAACAAATGTTTGGAAACATATTTGAGGTGTTTTTCATCGGAAAGGAAAAATCAGTGGGCTCAATGGTTACCACTAGTTGAATGGTGGTACAACACTTCTTACCATACAACTACCCACATGACTCCATTTAAAGTGGTATATGGACAAAATCCACCTTCATTTCTCTCATACTTGCCAGGTGTCTCGAAGGTCCAGGCGGTTGACCAAACTCTTACAATTCGAGAGGATATTGTTCGTACCCTCAAAGAGAATTTGGTCATGGAACAGAATTGCATGAAGGAACAAGTAGATCAAGGTCACTCTGAACTTCAATTTGTAGAAGGAGAACAAGTGTTTCTTCAACTACAACCTGATAAGAAAATTTCCCTCAAGGCTGACCATTGTCAGAAAATGACGCCCAAATTTTATGGTCCTTATACCATTCTCAAGTGTGTGGCACAGGTGTCCTATCAGTTAGCTTTGCCCAGTCAATCTAAGCTCCATCCTATTTTTCATGTTTTCTACTTAAAGAAGGTGATTGGAACTAAGTGTTAAACTCAAACCAACCTTCTCGATTTGGACAAAGAAGGTTCCATTTGGCTACAACCACAAGTATTTATGGACCAGTGTGAGCGTCTTCTGCATCAACGCACCATCAAGGAAGTGTTAGTCCAGTGGAAAGATACAACTCCAACAGATGCCACTTGGGAACCAACTACCAGTTTGCAACTCATCTCAAGCCTTGAAGACAAGGTTGATTTTAAGGGGGAGGACATGTTAGGGACCTAATCCCTCATGTAGGTAAAATAATATATTTCCATGTAATAAAGGTCAATATTAATAAGGCCTAGAAATAAGGAAGAATAAGTCAAGTGTAAGAATACCTAATAGAAGCTTCCGCTTCTAGAAGAATCTTCCTCTAGATTGTTATTTTGGATAGACATTTTTAGTATAAATAGGAGTAGAGGGTATGAGAAGTTTTGTATTGGATATTATTGTAATAGAGATCTACTCTACTGAAGGTTTCCCCCTCAAAGAGGCAAGTGAACATTTCTCTCAGTAATCAAAGTGCTCTTTTCGGTGTTATTCCGGTATTATTCTGGTATTATTGTGGTATAATTCTGGTTATATCATTGTTTATCTGCCATTTCTAGTTAATTATTTATGTTCTGCATACTATTTCATATTTGAAATATTACAAAATTCCAAGGGATTAGTCTTGTCTTTACTCATATATAAAAAAATACTAGGCATAATCCATTGGAAGAGTTTTCACTTCTTAGACATACGCCTAACCACCCCTAGCCACCTCAGCTTCGAGATATTGTAACACAACCAATCCCTTAAGTAATTTTTTAAGGGATGGGGCATCAAAGTTTTTCTTTCCTCCATCATCTTTAATCCTCTTCTCAAGGTCTCCACCCTCTTAGGCTCGTCAAGATCTTTCCAATCACCATTACCATGCTCAAATCTGAGCTCTAGATTGAAAGTTATGACCTTCCAAAGTTCTTTGGGCATTCATTGGTTGAGGGAAACATGGCTCCATATCGTTTGTACCATATCTAGGTGCCTACCTCCCACAGGGAAGGTCCACCCATCAACCAACCCCACCACTGGATTGAATCCTCGTCTAACACAGATGCTAGCAGGGAATTCGACATTCGTCGCTCTAGCACTGAACATTCCATTTTATCTTTAGCACACATGTACTTCAAAATCCTAAATTTCTAAACTCCTAAGGTGTTGCCATGTAGTTCTGACCTTCAGGCCCTTTGGCATAATACGTTCTAACATGCCAAGTCTCCCAGAGTTCCAAACTTATGGACTTCCGAAATTCCAGACTCTCTCCACGTTGCTCCGAACTTCGGGACTTTTTAACTTACCCATGATGTTGCATCCCAAACCTCTAGAGTCCTGAATTTTCGGACTCCCGAAGGGTCTACCCTCGCCCTTGGTGACGTACTGAACACAGAGGCGAGTACAAGTGGGTCTCGAGTACTCCACCTACCAGATGGACCAAACCAGTAATTGGTAGGGATGACACATGACAAGGTATAGGGGACACATGGCCCCTACAATGGGTGACATGTGTCACTTTTTAATGGGCACATAGGGTCTGAAATACGCAAAAATCCAAAAGACATGTGGCACATCAAACGTGGGTCCATGTCACCCTTGGTGATGTTATCACGCCACATCACCTCAGACTAACAGACTTCAAAACCTTTCGATCTCAAGGTCAAGATCCATCTATGTAGACCTTGCAATCTATGACCTTCGTCGCTTCACAACTTTGGCGTTCGGGGCTTCAATGGTGTAATCCTCTCCTTATTCCTGGAGTAGGTAAAAGTTGAATTGACCATGGAGTAGATCCAATGATCCAAGAGGGACCCAATGCATCCTCGAATCAATTTTTTCCCATGACTTCAGACTTCGGGGGTTTGGCCATGTAGTCTCCATTTTTCTCTCGGAGTAGGTCAACGTCAAACTGACCACCATCTAGATCAAACGATCATAAGTGGTCTCGAAGTTCCTTCAGATTGATGGCTCTCATTACATCGTGGGTTTGTCGTTCAAAGTTTTTGACACTATAGTAGCTCCATTCTCCTGAAGTGGGACTTCACCGAGGTACCATACATGAAACCCTCCAATGGTTGATCGGACAGTCAAGAAGGATCCCGAACGGACTCCCCAGATCAACGACTCACAACATTTCGCAACTCCAAAATTAAGATGTTTTAGGATTGCAACACCTTTGTTCTCCTGAAGCGGTCAACTTCGGGCTGACTACAACGTAGATCTAATGGTTGGGATAGTTCTCGAGCGTCCTCAAATATAAGACCCGCTTCACTTCGCGACTATGACATTCGAGGGTTTTGGCAGCTGTGAAGTTGTGGCATCCCCAAGTTCCAAACTCCCGAAGCTCTGAAGCTAATAAAAACTTATAATCCTTCAAACTAACGCAATTTTCTCATATCTTAGTCATATGGGTCCTCTGAAAATCCTCGTGGGATACATGCTTAAACTCTTGGCTAGGATTTTTTTAAGGATGTGGGTGTTACACATCAAAATTACTCACTTCAATGATGACCTATTGTCGTCATGACTAGTGTCACAAGTGTCTGATTTTATCTGCAAGTATTGCAAGTGTCACAAACATCATATTGCCATCTCGCCCATGTCATGTCTCTAATGACATCATAGGGACACTTATGACACCTTCAAAGACTAGTTGAAGAAGGAGAAAACATTTGATTAAGAGTACAAAGCTTTCACGATGGAAAAAACCTCTCAAAAATCATTTTTGGAGGGTAGCGCTCCACTACCCATTGTCAGGGAGTGCCAATGTTCCCTGGCCTTCTTTAGGGGAGTGTTCCAACACTCTTTGCACTCTTTTGGGGGAGCACTGGCATTTTTCAACAAATTTTGGGTTGTTGAGGAAAATCAAGGATAAATCCCCCTCCTCTCTGGAGTTGGTTGGATTTGAATTTGAGGTCAAGGCTGGATCTTAGGGAGGATCCAAAACTAAAGGAGAAAGATCCTCAACCTATCCCAAGAATCTTTAAGGTGGTTGGGTTTCTCCAAGCTTATATAAGGAGGCCTTCTCTTGGTGAAAGAAGCATATGGAGGAATTGAGAAGCACCTAACTTATGATCTCATAAGGGAGATATCATTGAAGCATAATCCATTGGTGTGTGGATTACTTGAGAAAATGGTCGGACAAGGAGAGATGGCAGAGGCTTCTGCACCTTCATCAAAGGTCTGTAAGTATTCTCTATTTTTCTCATTAATACACATATGTGCTTGGCCTGTTTCTTTCAAGGTTGTGTTTATTTATACATGAACTTGTCTCTAGTAGATAGAACTAGTTTCAAGCTAATCTTAGTAGAATAGGAAGCTTGTTTTGTCTTTGTTTGGTTTGCAGGACTTGTCAAGGAGCATGGGGATCAAAGCTCAACTCGGACTGTGCGAGGACAAACATCATTAAAAAGGTACACCTTTCTTCCTCTTCTCTATACATTAGTTTAGCTAGGTTTAAAAGGATGTCAGTGACCAACGTTAGCACCCTTTCAGTCTTGGTCTTAGGAGACTAGGGCCCAAGAGGAAATCCACTTGTCAGCAGGGGAATTTTCCTGTAAAATAAATTGGCAACTCCACTGGGGAGATCGAAGCTTTCAATTTTGGTTTCCTTCCTAGATATTGTTTTATCCTTTGCTCACTTTTTGATCTTATTCATATTGTGTCTCTGTTTCTTAGATGTGTTGATTGGCTCTTTACTTCATCCCATACACTTTGGATTTCTGAATTTGCTTGAGATTTTGCATTTTTGGGCATTTTTCTGAAGTTTGATAGGCTAGTGCTCCCCTACTTCTTCTAATAGAGTGTTGGTTCTCCCTAGCGAGATTCCACAGGGCATTGCAACACTCTGGTGACCTTAACACCAGAGTGCTGCTCTTTTTCTGAGAAAAATATTGTGGGGAATTGGTCTCTGAGTCCATTTTTTGTTATTTGCATTTTCTTAGAGTTCTTAAAACCTCAGTGTATCCTTTTTTAGGCCTCCAACACTTTGATTTCTGAGAATTGATCACCTTTTGTTTGGATTTTATGACATTTTCCCCTTACTTTGAGTCATTCTTCCTTTGAAGACTTGTAATCATTTTACTGTTTTCTTCTCATTTATCTGACTGAGTGAAAGAAATGGTAAGGAATTTCAAGATCTATGCCCTATTACATTTGATCTTTGAGGTCATTTTCCCAAAAAATTCTTGGTTTTTCATCATCCATTAGCCTTCTCCTACCTTCACTAACATTTTCACCAATTTTCAGCCATTCCGGGTGAGTTTTTGCATGGTTTTTGTCTCTTTTTTCTAAGTTTCTGGGAGGACCAACGCCCCCCTGTAGGACATATCAGAGCTCCATCACTCCCCTACAGTGTCTTAGGGAGCGTTGAAACACTTTGTACCCTTGTGTTAGGGAGCACTAGTCTCTTTTTGGAGAGTTCTTGCCTTGTTTTGCTCAGCCTTTTGTAGCCTGTTTTGCAGAGATCTTTACCCAGAGTCTATGGTTGGTTTGTGAAGTCGTTTGGATTGGTTTTTGATGGTTTTAGATGCTTATCACTCCATATTTTCTTGATTGGAGCTTGAAACCTTTTTCAGAAATGTGAAATTGCCTTTTCTAGCTGCATTTTTGTCGGGACAATTTTGAGTGGTTTCTCTTTCTCCCTATCATTTCTTGGACTCTTCTCTGCATTTGTTGTGTTCCTTGAATGTTTGATTGGTTTTATAATCCTTGATGGTGTTCTTGTTTGTCAAAATAAGTTTCTACTTATTTTCCTTCATACCTCACCACCTTGAGTGCATGCTTTGTTTGTATCCCTCTTGCTTCGTATCTTTTGCATCTGCATAGGACTCTTTCTCCCGATTGAAAGTAGTGGAGCATTGAAAGTTTTTTTTTACTTTCTATACACATCATAATCAAAAAAATAAGATAGATGCATTCTTATTTATGAGTAGTGAAACTAGCTTGCATTTGAAGTAGCAGAATTGCATGTTTTTTGGCATTTTTTGGGACATTGTGCATCTATAATGATGAATGTTTTCTCCTTCTCATAGTATAGCTTTCATCAAAGTGAAAAGATTTCATATTCATCTCTTTGAATCACTTTCGATTCAGTCAAAACACCATATTTTCCATGTCATTTTCCTTTTGAGTAATAACAACCTTAAAATCAAGTGCTAAACTAAAATTGATTAGACATTTTCATATTTTCTGGTAGCAAACCTACATTAGATTAGTTGTAGGGATTTGGAATAGGTGTGAAAGATAACTTTCCAAATCTGCAAACAAAAATAGGATCTTGTGTTAGGGAGTGGTGAAAGCCAATTGCTACATTTTGTCCTGGGAAGCCCTTCTCACACAAGGGTCAAACTTGAGGTCGCATTGAGACTAGCAGAGTTACTCAACCTGCTTTGTTGGCCTTGGTGTAGATATTGCACATATTATGGGGGTCTCTTGAAGGTATACCCACAATGATGAGTGGAATCCTTTCAATTTGATTTTGGGCTAGATACCCTGCCCTTGCGCGTGGATCAGACTATCGACTGTTTCCCCAGGCATCACTGTTGTAGTTGGTAACCTTAGTGGTCTATCTCTTTAGGATCTTTACACAAGGTGATTGTGGAGGGGAAAGTCTTCACAGTACATAGAATCGACGTTGGCCAAACTCACTCGGGCTCCTTGGAGGGTAAATCTACAATTACCATGTGGAAGCTTGCACCAAGGTGTAAGTTCGTTAAGAAGGTCGTCAACGTAACTTTTCAACCCGCTCTATCTCAGCCCCTTCTTACTTTGTTCTCATGACGTTGGATTTCATCACCAACTAGTGTTCTCATTGTGAGAAGGTTTTGTTTTCTTGCTTTCTTACTAGATTTTTAGCGTGTGTTGTTTGTTCTCCCTAGCAGAATCTAGGTTGGATTTTTATTTTTATGGCGTCAGTGCCAAGAATGACCAATGAAGGAACCCCTTTGCCAGGGGAACCCTTTGTTTTTCCTTCTTACAGAAATGTTGGTCCTCCTTACATCGCTACTTTGAGCCTTCCAGGTCTCACAATTGGGTTACCAGTATGGTTTTTTTCCATTCTGGTGATCTCAAATGCAGGTTCTTCAGATGTAAGTATACCACCCACACATCAACCTCATGTCGACTTTTTGCCTTCTTCACCCATCATGTCTCCTTCCATTTCTCCTTCTTCACCTAGTGAAATCCCTAAAGCAAGTAACCAGGTTGATACAAAGAAGAAGAAACAGAAAGAGAAGAAGAAGAAGAACCCAGAAAGGACCCAACCTCCAACCATATTAGATGTTGGATCCAAATAACCAACTACTATTAATAGTATTGAGAGTGTTGATGAGGTCAACAAGACTAAAATGAAGAATCTGAAACCCAAATTCCCTTGCAGTCTTTATAATGGTGAACACTTTCTGAGGGATTTCCCTGGTCTTCCCAAGGTCTTAGAAATGTGGTCTTCTAGGCCATCAGTCCCCACTAGACATGTTGGTGACATCCCATCAACTAGTGACATCAAGGTTGGTAAGAAGAAGAAAACTGTCAAGTTTCCTTGCATGTTATGCAAAGGTGATCATTACTCTCACTTTTGTCCTCATATGGACGAGGCTTCTTCTCTTTTGTAAAATATTCAACTTCCAACTTTTTATCGTGAGATTTCCCCCAACCCATCGTTAGTTGATGGAATGGTCAATCCGGTTCCATCCCTAATCAGTCCAGTTGATCAGGTGGTCAATCTAGTTTCATCCTTGGTTGAACCACTAACCAAAGTAGCTGATCCAGTTCCATCATCGATCAACCCCAATTTTCATCTGAAAAGTGAAAACCAAGTGACTGATCCATTCCTATCATTGGTCAATCCCACCCTTCATCTAAAGAGTGCCAACATGGTCAATCCCACTCCTCCTTTGATGAGTGCCAAAGTAGTTGCTCCGGTCCCTTCATCGGTTAGTCTAGTTGATCATGTTGTCAATATGGTCACATCCTCATTTGAACCAGTTGACAAAGTGGTTGATCTGATCCCATCTTTGGTCAATCCCTCTCTCCCATTAGAGAGTGCAACCCAAGCAGTCGATCCGTTTCCAGCTGTCGACCCTATTCTCCCCTTTGAGAGTGAAACCCAAGTGGTCGATTCGATGTCATTATCAGTCGATCCTACTCTCCCTCTAGAGAGTAAACCCGATACTGCCCATGTTTTTCTCATTGATACAGAATCTATCATGTTGGGGGGAATTCCTCCCCCTCCTATGAAACCCCCTCCAAGTAATGAGGCCATCCTTTTTTGTTGGGGTGTGCTAACTGGACCTGGTCTTCCCTCTCACATTCCCTTCAAGATTATAGTACAGTTTTGTGGTCGGGACGTTCCTCATGCATTGATAGATGAAGGTTCGTCCATTAGTATTTTTTCCTCTATTTATTGGCAATCTTTGGGTTATCCTCAGCTTGTGCCAGTTACCCAGACTTTGTTCACTTTAAACAGAAGAACCAGTCACCCTTTATGGATCCTTCCCCAGTTTCCTGTAACTTTGGGAGGGAAAACTGTCTTTATTGATGTTATGGTAGTCTAGGACCCCTTGGATTTCCATTTACTCCTTGGGCAGATTATGTCTATGCCATGAAAGCTATTGTCTCCACTTTTTTCCGTGTGATATCTTTCCCTCACGATGGTGTTGAGAACTAAACACACCCTAAAAAGTACGGGCTTATTTTCTAATTTTTGGGTACCACTTGGGCCTTGCACCGCTTGTTTCTACTTCAATATGAAAATGCCACCCGCGCTTAACTTTTATGTTTTCATTTTTTGATTGTTAGAAAGTTTGTTGGGGCATGTAAGAAACCTTGTCAAATTTAAAAGGGACTAACCTCGATTAAAAGAATCAACAATCTAAAAGTTTCCCTAAACTTCTTGGGATGTTTCAGCATTATAAAAGGTGTAAAGTGACTAAAATCGCCTGAGAAGCCCAAAAAAATGCTGAGCATCGTTTTCATCGGCGTCAGCAGTTTCAATACTTTCCTCACCCTACGAATAAGCCTGGGCATAGACATCGTCGATGACCAATTGAATCGGCCTCGGTGGATTTCTTAAGGAAGCAACGACCGAGGTTTCTCCCGACTCACTTATGAAGATTGACATCGGTAGAAGATTAAGGTGATGAAAATCGTTTGAGAAATAAAAACAACACTGTCGACCGCCAAACCCCGAAATAAGTTCGGTATTGGAAAAAGGGAACTAATTGTTTCCCTGACATAATAATCACTTCAATGACTCTCAGTATCAACAACTTTGGCCTCTAGTCCTTCAAACATGATTTTTATCCACGTGATTAAATATTTTCAATAACCGAAGTCGATGTCAAAGTTTTATAGAGAAAAAACATTAGCAAACTCATGACGTGATAACCATGATGAAAAAAGAGAAAAGATCTAATATTCTTTTGTGCAAAAAAATTTAAAGACGAATACAC
>JASDQU010738631.1:72068-90119 GCA_032191745.1 Picea mariana | reverse complement strand
TACAAGAAATCTTGCAAGTGGACTTATGATCTTTCTAATGTGTTATTTTAAGGTACAAGTGGTGGGATACCTTTAACCAAAGTAATGTAAAAGAAGATAGTGATAGTGGGTTAATATGTTAATTCCAAAAAAAAAGTGGAATGAATATATGGAGCCTTGTGTTTTTCCAAAACACTACAACCGATGTTTTTTTTATCTAGATGTGTTGAATATGGATTTATTGTTCATACTAATACATGATCCTAGATCAAAACATATTTTTTGATAATAACATTATTATCATGCCATGTGAGGAAGCAAATTAGAGTCATGATAACGAAGAGTGAAATGTACATGTTTTATTTCAACATTTATGTCATGGATGTGATATTTAACTATGGATTATGCTTTTCTATCTATTAATTATTTAGAATTTTCAATTTTAAATATGAATAAAATTGATAAAAATTATTTAATAACTTTATTATTATCACGATTAACTATTGATTTGTTTACCATCATTTTTATTAATAATTTTATTACAATAAATACATGATATGAATCATACCACATATAAACCCAAGTTTTTACAATTTTTAATTACAATTTATAATTACAATTTATAAACAAATACAATGTAATTAATTTAATTAATTTTTATTTGATGATCAATGATCATAATCAATTAGTAATTAGTTAATTTTTCATTAGGTGAAATTTCAATTTTCATTTAAAGTTTATTCCTTATTTCTTAAGGAAGGGAAAGTTAAGTGTACATAAATAACACTAACAAACAAAAAAAATAATCCAATGAAAGGTAAAGCATGAGAAAAATGTGTGCCTACAAGAATGTAGGCATGATACATAAGTGAAGTCATAGTCACCCCAACTTTTAATTATTCTCACTTGCATGCTAGAATTGTGAGACCTTAACCCATTTGATTATGTTGGGTTAATTTTGACCAATTGCGATTATTAATTTATCAACATGCTTTTTTTTTTTTTTTAATTAGTAGGGATTTTTTATTATCTATACATCTTTGATCTAATTTTATTTAGAACTTGTGTAATTCTAGAGAGCATTAATAAACTTTTAAATATAATAGAGATTAATTTTAACATCTAATTCTATTTTTTTTAAATATTGTTACAACTTGAAATATTTTTTTGATTTCTTAATTAAGTTATTTTCATTATTAGAACTTGTGTAATTCTAGAGAGCATTAATAAACTTTTAAATATAATAGAGATTAATTTTAACATCTAATTCTATTTTTTTAAATATTGTTACAACTTGAAATATTTTTTTGATTTCTTAATTAAGTTATTTTCATTATATTGAGAGAAGAAATATTGTTACAACTTGATTTTTTTTTTTTTAATTAAATTATCTTCATTGTATTAAGAGAAGAGATGTATTTTTTTAGAGTATAGTATGAAAGAAATTGTAGCATTCATCTCATTTATAATAATAATAATAATAATAAATATAATGTGAGATAAATAATAATCACACACAATAATAAATATAATATGAGATAAATAATAATCTCATACACATCTATAAAAAAAAATATGTCAATTACTACAAGAAGAAAAAATTGAGGCAATTCTATTTGGCACTATTCCTGTTTGTTTTCTTATCAACCCATAGTATTAAATGGTGAGTTGCATGATTCCACACACACGCATAAACCACACAAACATAGATCCATCTTAACTTGTAATATTTTAAGCACCAAGAGATTTGTATCTCAATTGTTTTTTTTTATCCATTTCAATACTTAATAGATATAGAGTTAAGATAGATCTACATTGATATTTCTCTAAATTAAAATATTTTTTGTACATATACTATAATTCTTTCTATAGAGTATGGATTGCTAACCTATTCTTTCTATAGAGTATGATTGCTAACCTGAGAAGGTAAGTGTGCCACTAACACTGAGAGGGTGCACATGTGTAGTAATTAAATTATTTTAGTTTAGGTTAAGTTAAGCCTCTTTCAATGGTCAATCATTTGGGGTTTTCTTATGGATTGCTAACCTATTCTTTCTATAGAGTATGATTGCTAACCTGAGAAGGTAAGTGTGCCACTAACACTAAGAGGGTGCACATGTGTAGTAATTAAATTATTTTAGTTTAGGTTAAGTTAAGCCTCTTTCAATGATCAATCATTTGGGGTTTTCTGGGTAGGGGCTTGGGCTTTTATAAAATTATGGAAATTGCATTTGTAGTTGAAATGATAATGTAGATGGTTTGGTAGACATGGAGTTACAAGTAGCGGGGAAGCATGTGAGGGAGTACCCAATTACATGATAGGGTCGTGACTCTTATAATGTATAAATCTAATACATTTGATGTTTACAACGATATATTCTAATTAAAATTTTATAGAATTTCTTTCATTTTTTAAAATTGTTATGGTATTTTAACTCTGACTAATAACATTTTCAATATAATAATGAAATAAATATTAACATTATAAATGATATTATGGATTAAATATCCACTCATACTTATAATATTCATTGCATAAACTTATTTCCATAATTTTTAATAGTTTTGGTAAATTTAATAATTGATAACTATATATTTATGATTTAAGTTATATTGATGTATGTGTGATGTCCAATGAATATCATGAGAAACTAGTAATCAACATTCCTTTGTTGGAGATATCATGCACTCACCTAGGTAATTATTTTCCTAAGGTTGATAGTTCGATGTCGATAACGCTTCCTTAGATGAGAATATTTTCTCTAGAGAATATTCCCCTACAAAATAGGGCGTTTCTCTTTAGTTCAAAGTTAGTTACACTCAGTTAGACTAGTGGAACTCAATCATGCATGGAAACCTCGGTTTTATCACTAGCAGTTGCATGTGTTTCTCTCACTTCCACACATGTGACTCAATTAACTGATGATTGCATGGAACAATTAACTAGGACTAGGTGGCAGTTCACTACAGTGTCTGTCACTGAGTATCTAGATCTCTCTAGATCACTATTATGGAACATTAGTTACTCATGTAGCTTATATCTATTGTACATTATTTACTCTTTGAGTACAGAATACGGTTAATAGAAATTCTTTCATTATTTCCTCCATTTTTTGTCTTCTCTTCACACCATTTGCAAGTTGTGTACATTTTTATTGTTATCTAGATCTTTTGCACAGGTGTCTCATAAATTCTACATGGTGTCAGATCCCATAGACCACTAGAAAGGATCATCAACAACACTCTTTTGCAGGTACCGAAGACGAAACAAAGCAACAAGAAAGATGAAATCTATGTTTTACTCGTCGACAATACGTCTCACGCCTCATAACTATTTGGAGTGGAAGCCAAAGATTCTACTTCTTCTCAGAAGCAGAGGCTTATACCAAATAACCATGGCAATGGAAGTAGAGCCCAATTCCGGCGATGAGAAAAATGGCTTTATCAATAGACAAGATATGGCCATAGGATGTATCCGCTTGTCCATTTGTTGGAGATATTATGCACTCACCTAAGTAATTATTTTCCTAAGGTTGATAGTTCGATGTCGATAATGCTTCCTTAGATGAGAATCTTTTCTCTAGAGAATATTCCCCTACAAAATAGGGCGTTCCTCTTTAGTTCAAATCCATTTACACTCAGTTAGACTAGTGGAACTCAATCATGCATGGAAACCTCGGTTTTATCACTAGTAGTTGCATGTGTTTCTCTCACTTCCACACATGTGACTCAATTAACTGATGATTGCATGGAACAGTTAACTAGGACTAGGTGGCAGTTCACTCCAGTGTCTGTCACTGAGTATCTATATCTCTCTAGATCATTATTATGGCACATTAGTTACTCATGTAGACTATATCTATTGTACATTATTTACTCTTTGAGTGCGGAATACGGTTAATAGAAATTCTTTCATTATTTCCTCCATTTTTTGTCTTCTCTTCACACCATTTGCAAGTTGTGTACATTTTTATTGTTATCTAGATCTTTTGCGCTGGTGTCTCATAAATTCTACATGGTGTCAGATCCCATAGATCACTAGAAAGAATCATCAACAACACTCTTTTGCAGGTACCGAAGACGAAACAAAGCAACAAGAAAGATGAAATCCATGTTTTACTCATCGACAATACGTCTCACGCCTCATAACTATTTGGAGTGGAAGCCAAAGATTCTACTTCTTCTCAGAAGCAGAGGCTTATACCAAATAACCATGACAATGGAAGTAGAGCCCAATTCTAGCGATGAGAAAAATGGCTTTATCAATAGACAATATATGGCCATAGGATGTATCTGCTTGTCCATTTCTCCTGAAATTCTCCACCAAGTATATGATGAATCACGAGACTGAACTCCAAACGAATTATGGACCAGATTGGAGGTTCTATTTAGGAATAAGGAAGATTCCATGCAAAGGTTGACAAGATAGAGCCAGTATAAAATCCATTGGAAGATCAATCCTCTTAGTTGGAAGAGCCTTCTACAGAGCTATCTGCACAACTTTTTGTTCCATTCATTGAAGATGATGTCTACTTCATTTTAGATTTATTTTCTGAATTTCATGCGGAAGATATCATGCTTGCATCTCAGGAGTCACATGTAGACACTTTTCATGCGCCATGCATGCATCTTAGGAGCCACATGCATGCAACTCAAGAGCCACATGCATGCACCATGCATTCCTCTCAAAATCCAAAAACGGGATCGTGCACTTCAGATTCACTTATGACATTTTCGAAGAAAAATTTGCAGAAACAAATTGGATATTTGCATTCCTCTCGGAAAAATATCCAATTTCAAAAAAAATATCGTCTGAAACCGGGTTTGGGAAGTGAAGTTATGAACATTTTAAAATCATCAAATTTTCAACATTTTTTCGGAAATGACCATATGATTTTCAAAGTTTCATCCAAACTTAATTTCCATCTTCTTCATTACAAAAAGAGAAAGTGGATATGTCTGGACATCTCGCTGGTGCATCTACTTCATCAGATCCATACAAACATCTACATCTTCAACAAAATCTTCATCGAGCTTAAATTTGCACATTTGCAAGGTCTCCTTGGAGTGAAGGACATAGTTGCTTAGTAGCTGCTTTTGTTCCTTCTCATATTTTGATGCATTGTACTTTGAGGGATTTTTTTTCCATGAGGTTTTCCCTCTCTCCTCTGTTTTTTTAGTATTTCATTTTTAGATGCATTATACAAAGAGTACCTAACATGGCCTTGGTTGTCGGGACCCATTCATCATTTATACCCTAGTAGTGTTCAGGGGGGTGTTGGAGATATTACACACTCACCTTGGTGATTATTTTCTTAAGGTTGATAGTTCAATGTTGATAACACTTCCTTAGATGAGAATATTCTCTCTAGAGAATATTCCCCTACAAAATAGGGCATTCATCTTTAGTTCATAGTCAATTACACTCAATGATACTAGTGGAAGTCACTCAGGCATGGAAACCTTGGTTTTATCACCAACAGTTGCATGTGTTTCTCTCACTTCCACACATGTGACTCAATTAACTGATGATTGCATAGATCAGTTAACTAGGACTAGGTGGCAATTCACTCCAGTGTCTGTCAGTGAGTGTCTAGATCTCTCTAGATCACTACTATGACACATTAGTTACTCATGTAGCCTATATCTGTTGTACATTATTCACTCTTTGAGTATGGATTGCGGTTAATAGAAATTCTTTCATTCTTTCCTCCATTTTTTGTCTTCTCTTCACACCATTTGCAAGTTGTGTACATTTTCGTTACTAGCTAAATCTTATGTGTAGGTATTTCAAAAACTCTACATCCTTAACCTTTTGAATTATATTGATATATGTAATGTCCAGTAAATATCATGAGGAACTAGTAACCAACATTCCTTAAACTTAATCCTATGATGGCTAGGCACTTATATGCTCTCCATGTCACTAGGCACTTATATGCTCTCCATGTCACTCTAAGGCCTTTCTATAAAACTAACAACATTAAATTCAAATTCATGGTTTATGTACTTGTTCCCATTCCCAATCCATAAATGGTTTGCCTAAAATTTGATGCGTCTAGAAAAAAAATTCTTAAATAACTATGCTTAACATAAATGAAGAAAATACATTAATCATAATGAGTTAGGCTTTCAAGAGTACATGTAAGCTTAAAATGAAGTGACAATTAGAAAAGGGAATGAATATTACAAATCCAAAATCCTACAATCAATTCCTCTACTAAATTGAAAGTAAAAATACACACAAAAAAAATAAGCAGCACATACGACCTTATTTTACCAATGTCTAAACTCTTTCTAAAGGAGCATGATGGGGATTCTCTTTGGTATGCTACAAAATTATTATTTTTGTACAAATGATATAAAGGCAATGATTATATTAAAATTTTGTTGTAAATTACAGTTGTGATTTATTGAACATTCATAATTAATATTAATTTAGTTTTGTTGTTAATGTAAAGTTATATGGAAATTAGTTAATATTAATTTATTTTTATGGTAAATGCAAAGGTATATGGAAATTAGGTAATATTAATTTATTTTTGTTGTAAATGCAAAGTTGTTTGGAAAATTTTAATTTTAATTATGATTGATTGGACATCCATGATTAATTGTTGTTTGATTGTGAAGCACAGTTCATAATTAATTATTGACTAATTAATTATTCATTATGTAAAATTGTAACTTTTAATTAGTGTTGATTCAATATCAAGAACACTAATTATATAGTGATTTGTATCAAAAGTGAATTACCATATGTACAAATTTAATACTAAGTGTGATTTATTGAATTAAAAAACTACAATTTAATGTTGTTTTAATGAAAACATCTATATTAGCAATAAAATTTCGAGAATATCAAGCAAACATTACTAATGATACCAAACTACATCAAGCAGTCATATGCATGATAAGAAATAAGTGTAGTATCAACTAACCATGTTGATACATCTAAAATATAAATGGACTGTAGAAAAAAAAAATCAATATACATATTCATTAGCATCCTTAAATGCCACCAAAACTAGTGTTAGGGATATCGACACTAACAAGGATAGAAAGACTAACTACACCCTCAAATTCAACAACAAATTTGCAAACATTAAGGCCAACAATCCCAACAGGAGCATTTATCACGTTAATAATATCAACAAGAGAAAAAGAATTAGCATGAGGATCATGAGTGAGAGGAATATTTGGAGCATCAAGAACCATTGTAGGAGCATCCAGATCATTAAAAGAGCATCAACAACATGGGCACATGCACTTCTCTAGTGTAATGATGCTCATGATGAGCATCACACATTACACAATGAAACTTGAGTATATGATAAAATAACTATGTAAGTTCTTGGGGGACACACTTGGTGTCGCATGACATCTCTATGTTTGACATATGTGATGCCAAAGACAACCATCACATATATTATAAAAAAATTGGCCTAAATCAATATTGATTGATTTTATCCCAGTGTGTTGGCACAACATGATCATCATCAACCATGTTGACATCCTCCTATGGTAGAGCCACACCTTCCTTAACAAATCCAATATTTGCAAAGTAGTTGACAATCAATTAGATAATTTACACATAATCTTGTAAACTAACATGCACATTAAATGCAATAAAAATTAATTGATCCAAACCAAAATCAACATGACTATATTTTCCCTCTCATTTATTGGGTCATGTAGGGGGGATGGGAGGTTCTCTAGCGACCATTGGTCTATGAATGCATAGGGATAGTCTACATGGTCCATTCTACCCAACATATTGAGCACTACAAAAACCACAACTCAACATGGTATGACCCCATTCCCTCTCTTGGGTAACTTCATACTCGACATATGCATATGTATAGTGTTCAATAGAGATCTAAGGAGTCTGTTGAATGTAAGTTGAATCACTGAAAACCTCTCAAAAAATCAACATAAAATGTCTAATGCATATGGGAAGGTTAATCTCCCCTCGGTCATAGAGTAGCAAACTAGATCTAGAGCATGGCCACATAATGAAAAATAGATTAATTGGCATACTTCCCATCACCAATGTTATGGGACAATGCATCAAGGGTAAAAGAAATAGCTCATACATCCTTATGTTAGAAATTAGTAATAAAAGTTATCCCCCAACAATATGGAAGTTAGTGGGCATGCCTTGACATTGACATAGTTTGACACATATGTTAGTTGGGTATACGTAAGAAATCCCACGTGGCATCTCGAGGAACTGGGGATCATCCTTCCCCTTCTTAGATGCTCTAATATTGAAATAAAAGTCATCCTCAATGGGGTTGTACCACATATCTGGCCTAGCCTTAAATTCCCATCAACATTGATCTTAATGACAAATCAATGGGATCATAAAATCACGGCCCCCCTTCAAGAATGTAGCTTCCTCATAAAACTTGAGGAGACCAACATCCATCAAGAGAGAAGCATGGCCTCTAAATATGGTGTGGTAATCTCTACGGTCACACCATCATGTAATTCGCCTATGATATTGCATGTTCCTATGCCCAATTCACATGAAAATTTCATTATAAAAATGTATAAATCTATGGTCATTCTTTTCATAAAATGACAATGATACAATTCATTCAATATTTCAATTCAAACCCAGTGCTCTACACACATAAATTACAACAGTGTGTTTGACATAAGTGTGTAATGTGCATCTCTAATAATAGAATACAAATAAGTGCAATAGTCATATTGCATCACAAACGATGCAAAAACACCTAAAACGTTGCATGTGATGCACTTTAGTAAGTACAATGCACCATTTTGTTTTCAACGTGTCTTCTTTCCCCCTTCATCAGTGCCTCTAAGTAATAGGAAAGCAACATGATACAAAGATGATTATTTATCTAGATAATGTAGTGTGATAATGGGGTCAAGATGCACTGCTCAGGTTGCATATAACAATGCACCAAAAAAGTTGACACATACTAGTGATCCAATGTAGTCTACCTGCACTATATATGGTCTTTATAGTGAATCTAAAGGAATTGGGTAACTTATGTATTCACTTGGTGGTCTCTCATACCACAAAAGGAACAAAAAACATAGTCATTCAAAAAATCATAAGCCTTCTAACCTTTCTTCTTACAACAAAAACAAATTAGAGATGCCTTACCACACCTCTTTGGTTTGTGCTTGTTAGCTTGTTTTCTTTGTCTTGCAAGCATTGGTGTAGTTTTGGATGGCAAAAAAATCCCTTGGTTTCCCTCATTCAAGCTACTACAAGCATGTTGGAGTAAGGGTTTGTTTCCCAATCCTTTTTCTGATACCTTTGTTTCAACCAAAATGGTCTTTTCTTGGGTCCCTCTTGCATTGTCAAAGGTTATCTTGGTGGTCTTATCTTGAGATAAGATTTTGAGAGATGTGATGCATTCACTCACTTCCTCTTTTCCACGAAACCTAGGCCTTCGTGCTTGAGCCTATGTTAATCTACAATGGGGTTTACAATCCCTTGGATTTTCTTGCCTACCCCATGGCCAACATAGCCCACTTGCTTCATTATCTTGGAACACATACCTCTAGTATGTTTTTCAAAAGTACAAAAGGGCTCTTTCGAAACAAATTTAGAAAGGTCCTTGGACAGTGAACTTACCATGCTTATCTTGGTCATGGTGCTAGCTTATGTAGTAGCAATATAAGGTTCTTATGCTTCCTTGGTCTCTTGGACAACTACCTGTAGCTTAGGTAATGCCTCCTTCATTGCCAATTCTTGGCACAATTCAGCCATCACCTAAGTGAGCTCCTATTCTTGTCAATAATCTAATTGAATGAATTTCTCTCCCAATTGCAAGAGTTGAACTTTGCTCTTGTTCCAATTTGCGATAATAATGGCAAGAGTGTCATGGTACTCAAAAAAGCGTTCCTTTAACAAGGGAAACAATTTTTCAGAAGTCTCAAGGTCTTTTTCCAGCTCTACTAACCTCTCCTTCAAGTGTTGATTATCCTCTTGGATTTGCACATTGATTTCCCTCAGGTCTTCCAATGTTTCTCTTTTAAATGTTTTACCCATGATGGGTTTTCTTTCTCTTCAAAGTGTTGGTAGCTTCTTCAAGGTCACATATTCAATTGCTCTGATACCAATATGATCCGTAAATAGTAGGTTGATGGCCCGCCCACCTCGTTAACATGGACGCTTATGTGGAATTTAAATAATTAATTGTCTTTGCAAATGCTAAGTTCAAAGATTCTTGTTCTTTGCTTTCTATTCATCAACAAGGATGAAGAAATGGATTTATTCTGATTTGGCTACAAAACTGGCTTACTTGCTTGTGCTGGCCAAGGTCAATGCCAACAATAGAGCTAGCCCACTCTTTGGTGTATTAGGCTAACCAACAATGCATCTAGTGACATTTTGTAGATTACTTTGGCTCAGAGACAATCTTTGCTCTTGTGGACAAGACAAAACTCCTCTTTCTCCTTCGATCTTTGAGTAGACCTCATTCCAAGTCCTTATTCTTTTGCGACTACACCCTTCTTCCCAAGCTGTCTTTTCTTTTACATCTCCCTTGAGTTGTGGTTGCATCAAACTGACATTGTTTATGATAATAGTGCCTTGGAATGCCAATAATCAAGTGATTTGTTTCACCTTCTTGTGGTCTTCAGTCTTTTGTCTTCAATTTAATTGTGGACTTTAAACTTTGCCAAAAAAAATTCCTTATTTACAAATTTTGGAAAATATATTAACATTACAAATTTTGGAAGATATATTAACATTATTGCCCAAAAAATAAATTAATGTTAAAATTCTTAACTAAATACAAATATAACTGTTTGTTGACTAAGATACAAGCTTTTACAATGTGTGTAAGTTGGATCTATGTATTTCGTGGTTTGAAAATCGAATATTTATACGATGTTTGTTACCTAAGATATAGATAATATGTACAGATGCTTTTCTTTAAGTGCGTTGCAATTAAACTTGCTTTTCATTTTTGATGCGTGGAAAGGTCGAATGCACAAATTGTGTTATGATTAAATAAACGTGAGCTTTATACTAAAGTTGTCGTAACCATGTGTTTTCTTGCATAAACTCCAATTATAATCTAATTCGATATCTATGGTAAAGTCAAATTTTGCTACGGATTTCAATTCTCCGTCCTTTCTTTATTCTTATGCCAAGTGACCATTTAAAGTTGCAAAATGACAAACGGAGTGGTAGTGTTCTACTTTGTTTAGAGTTTTGAGTGAACCATTAACCTAAACACGTTATGTATGCCCCATCATTACATCAATATTGAAACAGAATATTCTCCTCCCCACTCATTCTTGTTCTATCATGCACTTGCATGTTGTGTACTTGTTTTGTCTAAAAAGAAAGGAAATTCCATAATGACTCTCAATTATGCAGCTTCACTCCAATATTCCCTTTTTTATTGCATTCTATATTAGTAAATATGAGCTCCATATTCACATAGCTTTCGACCTATAATTTTATGTTTTTGTGTTTAGTTAATTATGAAAGGAAGGAAGCCATGTTTCTTTATTTAATGTAATGTGATTTTCATGTAGGAGTGGTTAGTCAACAACATGAAAGAGAGAAAGTGAAAAATGTTAGTGGTTGCTTTGGAACAAGTAATGAATGAGGTATCCACCGATTCATATTCTTTACTTTCCATTTGTCCTTAAAATAAGTGGCCAATCAAATCAAAATGAAACAAGTGAGTCAATGAACGATACGACTATAAAGTAGATGGATGGCAAACAAGTGTCCCGTTTTTATTCCATACATACATCCACATACCATACTCCTATCTACGCAATTAGCCAAGTAATAAAAACTCCCATGGATTAAAAAAAAATGTAATAAAAACTCCCATGGATTAAAAAAATATAATAAAAACTCTCATGGATTAAAAAAATAAGATTATTATTATAGGGATGAATGGATATGTACCCGCGCACAATAAACCTTCATTTTCATAGGCATAGGGATGCTAAAAATAATGGAAAGAAAGAAACCAAGTTGGCAAAGCTAATTATGAATGGTGTCTCTTACCTAACATCGTACGTCTCTCCTTAATGATTGTGATTGTAGCGAAAAAATGGTTCCCAGGGACGCTGCTTCTTCGTTTATTTTTAATAATATTAAATCAATAAATAAATTGGGGGCCTTCTTTTCAACACAAATCCTCTCGTTTGAAGGTCGGGTAAAGATTCCACAATCGCCAAGACTGGTCCCACCACGACCACCACCTAAATAGCTGTCCTAAATAGCTGTGTGGGGAAGTTATGGCTTATCCGTCTCCACCGTTTCTTTCCATCTGCCTTTGCCTGTAGCCTGTCGGGACGGACGATGGATGGCTGGCTTCCCGCTCTTTGAAACCGCCTGAAATGAAACCACCCTTCTCTTCTAGATCTATCCGGTTTTTCTTTAAAAGTAACAACGTGAGCGTGGGCAATGGGCATTCGCAACGCGTTTGCCCATTCTCCAACGTTGCCGCCCACTCCCTATCCCCATGCTGTTTCACCTACAAATCACTTACTGATTTGGCCGTTTGCGGATTGCGACCCACGCTTTTACAAATACCACTCATTTACAAATACCACTCGTTTACAAATACAAATACGATTACGATTATAGTGATAGCATAGCGACCGGCGTTGCTGAGCACACATACATATTACATACCATACGTTGTTATCAATCCAGGCCATTGTGCGGGAAGTGAGGTGACGCGGGAGGCCCATCGATACATACACGCAGTAGGCTGACTGTTTTTGTGAGATGGACGCCAAGGCCAGGCAGGGGTCCATCCACCGCTGGCTGGCCGGGTATGAGGAAAAGCTTGGAGCTGGTTGCGGATTTTTCCTTTGACAGCTGCAAGCACAATGGATGAAGGCAGGAAG
The DNA here is from genome assembly GCA_032191745.1 of Picea mariana. Taxonomy (NCBI): domain Eukaryota; kingdom Viridiplantae; phylum Streptophyta; class Pinopsida; order Pinales; family Pinaceae; genus Picea; species Picea mariana. The sequence goes on along the minus strand of JASDQU010738631.1, from coordinate 77,270 downwards.
GGCTGGATTAATCCCTTCTTCTGAAAGACTGTGTGTGGCACATGGATTGGAGTTGGAGGTCCGTATAAGACAAGCCCGGGCCACCATTCGCATCCAGCTCAGTAGATTTAGGTTTGGGTTTGTACTTGAGGAGTACTCGCACAGAAAGCTACAACTAAATATGTCTCTCTTTCGTCAGTAGGTTTAGTAAATATGTCTCTCTTTCGTCAGTAGCTTTAGTACCTAAAGATTGTATTGGGCATTTTACCTCATCGATTATCCTGTAAGGAACGATTGAGAGAAATCAAGTGCTGCTATGGACTGAAACGAGCCCATCCATCTTTGTTGAGGATTAGTAGGGCTAGTACCCCTGGTGTTACGATCACCTTGTAGTGGGATATCATGATGTCGGTCAATGTTAACACCACACCAGTTGGTTAGTAGATTCTGACATAATTACATGATTTACTGTGTAGGGTGATGGCACCCGTGTTGTTGTGAACCAGAATCTATGTTTGCTTCCGCCAAAGCAGATGGTACTGGTCGATAATTTGAAGTTTTTACCAGGATGGCGTATGCCAGTACACGCACCTTTTACCTTACTGAAAAGCGAGGGCAAGAAGCTGTCAGCTTGGGTTTTTGGCTTCTGAGGCGGAGATTCTGCTTTGAGCATAGTTCGCAGGCTATAACTGGTGATCGTGTGTGATTAATGGGAATAGCTCCTTCTGCTTCTTCTCCCACTAATTTTCTTTGATACGCTGAGCAGTAGGTATTCTTGCCGTGAGGAATGATTATTCCATGTCAACAGAAGGATCCAGATCTGCCATCGATGAATTAATACTGCGATCACCCTCTGTTGTGTAAGGTTGAGCAAAGCGCAATCAAGCGTGTTCGAATGCACAAAAGGTGGATTAAATTCCAGTTATAGTTGGGATCATATGCAGGAATGGAGCATATGAACACAACTGCTCAATCTTCTTCCAGCTTGTATGGAGTTCACATGGTTGAATATGGCGGAGATGTCGGCGTTGGATCCATGATGGCACTCATGACCGAACATCAACCTGAAAGCGAAAGCATTATGACAAGCATACCCATACCCAGCTCTTATTCTTCCTATAGTCATGGGCATGGTCATGGTCATGGCCATGGCCATGGTCATGGTCAGTCAGAATGTCTTCTTTCTGCGGCGGCTATGTTCCAAACCTCTCGACCATGTCAAGGTGCAAACAAGTTTGAGCCTGCAAACGCACATATAGGAGGAGGAGGAGCCGGTCATTTCGTCATGGAACAGTTTATTCCTGAGCAGGCCGTTATCTCTGATTCGTCCATATCTTCGGTGAAAACGGAAGTTTGCAGCGGTAGTGGAGGCACCGGTGTACCAGGGCAATTTGAGCTGATCCGCAGGAAAGAAGAGGGGAGATGCGCCCGCGCCTATGCTGAGCCTTCATTTGTTGTCACTCCTCTAGTTACTTCATTACCTCCACAGCAGCAGGAAGCCCGGATGGTAACGTCCCTGGCAGTGGATATGGATAGCTCCTGTTCTTGTAAACCAATTGAAGCTGATGCCATGAAAGCTAAAATTATAGCCCATGTCCACTATCCTCGCTTAGTCGCAGCTTACATAGACTGTCAAAAGGTAAAGCAGATTTATGCTTGGGCATTGGAGGGACAATATCTTCAATAATTCATGTAGACGAAACATTAGTGAACAATTTTTTCGAGATTTAGATCTCCAGTGTTGTGATCCTTAGGTGAAGTTGTTTAAGTAAAAGCCAAAGCAGCCTGTGTGCCTCATGGTCCATGGTCCATTCATAACTGCACTGCTAGCCTTGAACGAAACCCATATTATAATTTTACAACGCGGCCTCTCATTCGCAATATATTTTTTCGTACTTTTCTGTGTTTTGAATGAAATTACGTAGTTCCAAAGCAGAAAACAGGTGCTTGATAGTTTCTTTTGTTTGTTTTCAGGTAGGCGCCCCTCCGGATGTAGTTTCAGAGTTGGATGAACTAAGTCAGAAATGCCATGCCCAACAATGTGTAGCTACAATAAGCATCGGAGCGGACCCAGAGCTGGACCAATTCATGGTGATTTTCTTAAATTTKGATAGTCTTTGCGGATCTAGTTTAAGCGTTTTCCAAGTCCTAAAAGATAATAACAACCTGCTACGGTGTGATCTAGTGGGGTTAGATGTACTATGAAGGAACTGGATGGATTAAGACGTGTATGAAAACTGGAACATAAACCTAATGATTCAAAAAGGAAAAATATCTGCTCAGCGACTGAACTTGCCATTTTGAGCTTAATCCAAAGCTCACCACTCTGAAACGTTATTTGTTTCTTCTCAGGAAGCCTATTGCGAGATGTTCATCAAATATCAGGAGGAGCTTACAAAACCCTTTAAAGAAGCGATGGCATTTTTGAAGAAGATAGAAAATCAGCTGGGTGCTCTAACCAAAGGGACTATTAGAACTTCCTCATTAGGTAAGCACTCTTCGGTTTCATCAATTAATCTAAAGCCAAATTCTCCTTTTTTCATGGTTTCTTGACGGTCGATCAAGTTTCTTCGATGTGTTAGGTATTTCTTTCTCTCAAAGTAATTTAATTTGAGCTTCTAGGATTTTTTTGTATTTACTCCCAGGCCATCAGTAGAAGGGTAGTTCTAAGATTTAAAATAGCATCTATGCATATACTGAATCTCGTACAAATCCACAAATCCAAGCGTAGAGGCTGAACGGGATGAGGGATGTAGTTGGCTAGTATAAAATGCAACAGAAATAAAATAATATCTTTCACCTTCCCATAGTGAAAATCGGCAGGAGAACAGAAAAAAGTTTGCGTCTGCTAAAAGCATGTTCTGGTGGCCTACACACGGGGATTAGGTCGAGTGTCCTTCCGCGACAAAGAGGGATGCGTAGCAATTACTCAGAATCGTAATGATTACTTCCTTCTTTCCTTCCTTCCTTCGAACATATATAGAATTGCACTTCCTTCCTCCCCGCACATTACACTTCTTTCTATCACACACACCTACCTGGACGAACTTATCGTTAAAAGTAAGTGCATCGCTATCCAGCATGTTCAGCTTTTATGTCACTCATTATATTGGTATTTTATTTCTTCGATTGAAGGGCAGACCATCGAAGCCGAAAATTTTCAGATTTGTTATATATTGTAAGTATAAATCAATAAATAAAGGGTAGTACTGAAACCAACAAGAGGATAGATATAGTTAAATAGCAACATATGTTTTCAGATTTGTTATATGTTGGAAGTATAGATCAATGAACAAGGGTGGTACTGAAACCAACAAGCAGATTTAGTTAATCAGCGTGACATTGGTATGTCCCAACAACGTTAACTCTCGGCGCTTTAGCTCTGATCTTCCTCCTGTGAATAAAGCCCCCGGGGAAGCTGCACTCGAGAGGTTCATTCCCAAATCCCAGATTCAACTGTTAAAGAAGCGACAGATCTGAGATCATAGGCAAAAAATTCAAGAGAAGCCAGCCTCATAGGCAGCTCAATGTCAACGCCCAAAGTTTGTTTCAAGCATATTCTCTCACAACTTGAAGTTTACCTAAATGAAGCTCAAACTTCATACTCAGAAGAACCCTTCAATGGAGTAGAATCAAGACTACCCCTCTCCTCAGGATCAGGCAATGCAAGACAGTTGTCATCGCGAAGGAGGTACTCATCACCGATGTCCCGAAGGAAAGCTTGAATAAAAAACATTCCCAATCCTATTCTTTTCCAGACCTCTCTAAAGGAAAACAAGGGCAAAATTTCTACAAATTTTATGCCAACTCAAACCCTGGAATATAAGAAGCTAGGAGCAATCTCACAGCTCCTTTAGTCTCATTAAATCTGATTCAAGGGTCAACTAAATCCAGTACAAGATCGGTAAGAGCTTATAAACCTTCGTCTGTTGTCTCAAAAATGTACATAGAAATTTTTATTTTGAAAAGAGTAATTTAAGTTTTAGCATTTCAATAAAAACATAGAAGTCTGATATATAAAACCATATCCAAAATTTGTACATTCTTCCCTCACAAATTTCATTTTAATTACCTCATTCTTCCTTCCTTTGAGACTATGAATTCCAGAACTTCGAATTGTTCTTGAGCCTATGAATTTCAGAACTTCGAATTGTTCTTGAGAGCCTTTGATGATGATTCGAAGCAAGGATTTCCTACCTTTGATATTATGAACTTAAGAACTTCAAATTGTTCGAGTCATGATGATCAGAAGCAACGATGAGTACACTTTTTATTATAACATAAAATTTTGGAAACATAAATAAGAAATGTTTTATGAAAACACACACAAAAAAATTAAACTATTTTATGGTAGTTGTAGAAACTTTTTATGAATATGGAAAAAATTAGGCTAGCAAAGGGTTAAGTCGGTAATAAATTTGATTAATAAAAAAAATTCAGGTTTTGTCCAGCTTTACCAACAAAGCTTGTAGTTATTTTTAGGTAACTTAGGATATAGAAGTGTTCATGGATACTATTTTGATGCATAATGCATCTGAAATATATTCATAAATGATCACTTGGTTTTCTATGTCTCCCTTTTCCATCTGACTTTAGTTAGAGAAGAAGTGCTCATGGACGATACATAATTGATAAATTTTAATATTCTATATATATGAATTTCTATTCAACTCTGCAATGTTTTGTTTGACAATCACTTGTTGAAAAGGTTTTGTTTGATAATCACTTGGTTCTTCCAACAGTAAGAACAATACGTTTTCCCAAGAAGGGCCTTGCCCTTTGCTTTATCACAAAATCAGTGTTCAAAAGAATGCAGGTGTCCTTAGAACAATAATCTAAGATTCTTTATGAGCCTGGAAATAAAACTGCAATTACCATCGACCATTTTTCACAACTAGCATATGTATTTTCAGATGAAAATTTCCTGCTGGATTTGTTGAATGAACCGGAATGATGGATTTAGTCTATTTTATGCGCTTTAACTATTTAACTAGTTTCAAATTTCAATTGGTTGAAGGGTTTGGAGATTCTTTCTCCTAATAGTTTTTTGAATCATAGAATAACAAAACTTCGATATATATTTTTGACAATACTCCGTGCCTTCTGTGTTATAATAAATGGAAATATGGTTTGGTGTGTTTAAATTGCACTTGATGGTTTCTTTAAATAGTATTCTATTTTCCTCGCTTTTCTAATGACGTATTTTTTTCATGTTTTTTTTTT
>JASDQU010738630.1:94998-110199 GCA_032191745.1 Picea mariana | reverse complement strand
AAGTTTTCCTTTGAAGAACACAAACTTGCCTTTAACCAAGGGTTTGGTTAGAATATATACAACCTACTCATCTGTGGAAATTTATTGAGTCTTCATTGCTCCCTTCTAGATTCTATCTCGAATGAAGTGATATATTTTCTCTATATGATTGGACTTGTCATGGAATACTGTATTCTCCACGATTTTGATACAAATATTATTATCACGGTATATCATTGTAGGCTCCAAATCCTGATCAAATAAACCTATGAGCAATTTGCAAAGCCAAATGGCTTCTCAACTAGCCATATTGGTTTCTATGTAGTTTGCTTGTGTTGAAATGAGTGTTATAGAAGTCTACTTCATGTTGAACCATGTAATCATTGTTGATCCCAAGCTTAAGAAACACCTTGAGGTGCTATTTTTGTCTACTGCAATCCCTTCCCAATCTAAGTTTGAATAACCCTAGAGCCTCATTCCATCACCTCCAATATACCTCAATCCATACTCCATTGTACCTCTGAAGTACCTAATCATATACTTTGATTCTATCCAATGAACCTACCTTGGTTCCACCATGAACCGACTCAAGTTGTTCATAACAAAACATATATTTGTCCTGGTGTTGACCAAATACATCAAGGACCCTATCAACTTCCTATATATCCTGGGATCCACCAACTCCGAATCTGAAGTGACAACCTTCTTTAGATTGGTAACCATAGGTGTAGCCATCGGTCTACTAACTTCCATCCTGAATCTCCTCAATATCTCTACCGTGTACTTCTCTTGACCAAGGAATATCTCTCCTCATACCTACCATACCTCTAACCCAAAGAAATAATGCATAAATCCAATTTCCTTAATCTCAAACTCAATATTTAAATCTACTTTCACCTTGCAATAAGCTCCTTTGCACTTGTGAGAAAATCATCCATGTGCAGAACCGAGATGAGTGGATCATCCCCAACAAGTATCAAGTACAATTTAGGATCCACCTCACTCTTGGTAAATCCCATACTCTATAGGTATCCATGAATCCTGGAATATCATGCCATGGGTGCATGTTTGAGTCTGTATAAGGCTTTATTAAGCCTACAAAAATGAGAGTCCCTCAGATGTACCTCAAAGCCCTAAGGTTTCTTTTATATATGGTTCCTCCTCAATGATCCTATTGAGTAAAGTTGTATTCACATCCATTTGATGAATCCTCCACCTCATAACTAAATCAATAGAAACAACATCTTTAATAGAAGAATACCTGACAACTAGAGAAAATGTCTCCTCATATTCCACTCCCTCTTTCTGGAAGAACCCTCTCACCATGAACCTGTTGATGGGTCCTAAATCCCTGATTCAATAGTAGGAACCAAGCTCGCCACCGAGGGCCAAGTAGACTCTGCAGAATTTAATGGTGGAATGGTTCTCTAGATCTTGCAATATGACCAATTGATCGATGGGCTTTATGTTTTCTTGTGAAGGCTCTTCCTTCAGTTTAGACTATCTCTTTTTGTATTTTCTCTTGGGTGAGACCGATAGGAGATTTAAGATGACATAAACCTACTTGGTGAAAAACATGATTAGATTCTAACTACTAGGGAAGAGGCTGAACTTGGGATAACTCGTTGCTCAAGCATGCAGACAATGATTCTATACCACAGGCCTAGTACTAATACATTACCTCGTGATCATCCAATTACTGTCTAAGAAACTAATGATAAGAAAGAAAACACATATGCAAATTATATAATGGAAAGAAAAATAATTCATCTACCATAATCCTTCATCACATGTTAACACAACGATTCATCTTCATCATTTAAAGTAAAGAACAACAAAATATTGCACCAGATAACTTGACAATAGATTAAACAACTCTTACTCATTTCAACATCATTCATGAAACGAGATGGGAAATAGTTCTTCTCCATGTCCAATCAAATGCATTTGATAAAAATGATTTGTCTCTGGTCCATAAGGACTTCTCAATTCATAGCAACTTCAAAATAATTCTTAACAACCAAAAAGAAAGAGTTCTTACAACAACCATCGACCCCAAACTAATTGGTAGATGTCTTTATTTATAATGTAAAGTTTAACTGAAATTAACGGTTAAGTGCAGTTTAAGCAAAATAAAATTCATCACGTGGCGTCCTATGCTAAAACTTTCTTTAACAGTCAGCCCAAGATATCTCTTGAAAATGGTGATTTCTCTCGTACTCAGACCAACTGATAAACAACTCTTCACGAGTTTGGGCCCACGGAAATTTTTGTTGTTCCATCGAAGCCGCATGTATTCCTATGATGTCCATCACATGTGTCCGGTACTTCACTAGAATGGAGTTCAACTACTGTAGAACGGTTCGAGCTCTAGTTGGATTCTCTGCAAATTGTTTCACTTGCCCTGGCCTCGCGTCGGTCATCTTTGCGAACTCTTCGGTCCATAGCGAATCTTGTTTGGCATGCTATTCGACTACGTTGCTTAGGTCGACAAAGTTGTTGAGGGAGCCAAGCTCGGGGAGTCCAATATCCTTCATTACTTTGTTGATTTTGATTCAATGTTTCTTTTGAGTTCCTCGGTGAGGTTACGGAGAAAAATTTGTTTGGGAGTCGGGAGGATCTTTCCTGCAATTGAGGTTGAGGTAATTTATAAATCACTTATCGGGAAATACATAGTAAGATGTAAACAAAAACAGAATAGACCGATGCGTACCTGTATAGATCGTTAGTCTCGATCGTTTAATACTTACGTGATCCCAGTCGCCCTTTTGAATGACCTATAATGTACTTGTCCACACCATCACTCCTCTTCAGTTTGAGTGAGTTACATCCGCACGTCATAGCATGGGAAATCAAGTACGACAGATACGAGCGTTGGAATCGTCACAGTGGTTGAATGACCCTTGGGGTTGGGAAAGGATGCCAGAGTCGAACGTGTGTCGAAAGTGTGCATACGCTCCCAAATGGTCGAATGTTGTAATAAGGAAGTCATTAAATGCCTCAGGTCGAGGAAATTTGTTCCTCCAGAAGTCGTATCACCAAGTGTGTCAACCATCATTCACTAATAATGGAAGCTGGGGAGATTAAAGAGATTGGAATGATCATACCTTATATTCCCTACAACTCCGATCGACGATGTTTCATACGTTCTAGATTGCATCCATCGAGCAGCTGTGACGTGTTAAATCTTCAAGACATTATGTTGCGAGGCATGAGTGTTCTTTGGCATGTTTTATTTTTCTTCCTCGTTCTGCTATAAATTCTAGAGGCTTTGTAGGGATTCTACGCATGAGTCGAGTTTATTCATCGGTAGTGTTGGTCTTGCGAGTTCAATTCTAGCAAAACTTTGTGTCGTAGTATTTTATTCATCCGCAGACACTAAGCCAATACGTTGTCACACTATGGGATCCCCTTTAAACAAGGGACAGTGTTTGCGAGGTAGATGAAGCGCCAGGTCCGAGCCCCAACATGCCTAGGACTCTTTCTTATTGGCATCAAGTGTCCCTAAAGCTTCAATAGGAGGTACCTACCCTTGCTTGGAAATAGTGTCAGCGTCTCAAGCAGAGGTGGGAATGGAGAAAAATAGGGCTGAAGGAAATATGTTGGAGGTCGTGCCCTCTCATAAGAAGACACCGCGGAGGAGGGTAAGGCCTAGAAAAAATAAGAAAATAGGAGGAGAAGGCCACCTTCCAACTGAGATGAGTGCACACTCGTCCACTGAGGAGTTTACAATGCACACTACCTGGCCAGAGCCTGTCGGGACTACCATTTGAGGAAGCAGGAGATAGATGGGAATGGAAAAGACATCAGGTTCTCCCACTGGAAGTCCCATCCAGTAGCTAGAGTGGGCCCAACTCATCATAGTCGAACTTTATCAAGAAAATAGAGAATTGCGGAGCCAGTTGGCGGCGAAGAACCAGGGGGTATCAGCACCACGGGGTCGCGAAGGAAGCACAAATTGGCTCAAAAGACAGCTTCAAGAAGCATAATATATGGTTGTGCAGTTGCGCGACGTGCAGAGGATGATGGGGAAGGAAAAAATGAAAACACTGCAAGGCGCGAGGAGTAGTCCATGAGAAGGTTTGTGTGCAGGAGATACATGATGGGCAGACTCTTGTTTTGCATTCTCCGAAGTGAATTTTGATAGTTTTCTCTATTTGTTGTGGAGGTTTTTTCATGTTCTCAATGTAACCGGGCTTGGCGGGATCCTTAATATATGAGATTTTGAAAATGTTTTGCAGTTGAATGTATCGTGTTCCCTCTTTGTATGTAAATCTACCATGTTTTTTTATCTAAGCTTCTCGTAAATTACGTGATTTTATAATTGTCGTTGTTCTAAGTTGCTTTGTAAGTTCGTTGATATTTTCCTTTCAAAACTTTTGATGTCGATTGATGCTGACGTGGCGTTACTGACTCGAGGGTTATTAACAATAAAATCCAGAACTCGACATGTGGGTAAGGATTTCACTTGGGCTTCATTCATGTAGAACACACTAAAAGAGCTAGATATTACGACAACCAATGCTGGGGTGGCATCGGGGATCGACGTTCAAAAGTAAAATTAGCGCATAGTTTTCTTCGTGGGTTATCATCTTTGTAAATTCCCTACTCCGAAAATACTTTGGAAGTCGGCGATCGGTGATATCACCTTTACTTCACGCTACGCTTATTCTTTCAATCTTCTGTCGATGCCGAACGGATCGGTATTCAACGATATCTTTAGTGAATCTTATTCACGAAGACGAGAGACCGCCTTCTGGCGACGCCGATGAAATTTGGTGTTCAACTATTTTGGTTTTCTCAAGCGATTTTCGTTAATTTTAATCTTTCCCGATGGCGAATTTCCTAAGCACGTTGGGGAAAACTCTAGACTGTCAATTCCTTAAGTAAATGTTAGTCCCTTTTAAAGTTAAGATGATTTCACATGTTCAAGCAGAATTTAAACAACTCAACATGAAAACATAAATGACAAGCATAGGCAGTAGTTTCATACTGAAGAAAAATCAGACAGTGTGAAAGATCAAGTGGTACCCAAAAAGTAAAAATTTGACATACACTTTTTTTAAGGTGTGTTGAGTGCTCAACAAATGGCGATTCACTAGGCAAAAGCAAAATCTATGTTCCTTCTCCAAGGCTCGTTTGATATGGAAGCTGATGGAGAATCTTGATTGGTTTGACAATCATAACCTCTTGACCTTTGCACTTGAAGTTCTCCGGTAGATGCTTCTGGGTCTGCCCGTGGGGTTTTAACCCTTTTCCTCCTTTGTTTCCTTTGACCCTGACTCATGCCTCCTTTTTATGAAAGTTTTAGCAAATCACTCACCGTCATGACGCCTTCAGTTACGTTTGCTTACTTGCTTCGCTGTCGCTTCGCTGCCAGTGAGGGTCCATAGCCCCGACGGAGTCACCCCGACATCACAGACCTTGCTCCGCTGCTAGCAAGTGTCCATAGCCCTGACAGAGATATCTGCATACCCTCTCCTACTTTTCACTCTTTTGATAATACCAATTTTATTTCAACATGACACCCTAAGCAAGTGAGAGAGGATGATGTATGTTTATTTCGCAATGTGAGATGATCAAGGTGAATCCTTTGCTAACTTTTTTTTCTGGGTTCATGTAGTCCTTTCTAGCTTTCCTTCTTTCCCTTAAGGTCTTACCAAACCACCAAGCAGACACTTTTGACATTCCTCTGGAGTTCTTCATTTGGCGAGGTTTAGATAGAGGACTCCTCAGAGCGACCACAGATCCTCGTATGCTTCTTGTGTTTGTAATTGAGCGATGGGTTAGGAACAGATCTCGCTATGTTGCATGTTTTGAGATCAACCATGGTCCTGCTAAACGCAACTTTCAAAAGCACAGAAATCTGGGTAACAAAAATAAAATGAAAAACAATGCATTACATAATCACAGAAGATACTCAACAAAGAACATAAAGCACACATATTTTATTATTATTATTATTATTTTAATTTCTTATTGGAAATATTGTTTTAGGGCCTAGCCATTCACCGGAAGGGCATCAGTTTCCCCCCTTAGATTCTGCAACTGATACGTGCCTTCTCCAATTTTTTCAGCCACTTGGAAAGGTCCAAGCCACAGATTTTGAAACTTAGAATGTTTCCCTTTCAACTCATTTGCTCTGTCCCACTTTAGGACTAGGTCTCCTACTTCAAAGTTCTTCTCTTTAGCCTTATGCTTATCGAACCATTTTTTCACTATCTGTTGGTGAGCTAGGAATTTTGACTTAGCCTTTTCTCTTTCTTCCTCCAGCATGAGAAAAGTGTTTATTATTCGTTGTATGGACAATGAAGGCTCCTCGTTGGAATCTTGGTCTAGTTGAAGAGATGGAAGATAGAGCCCATTTTGGAGGATGGCTTCCTGCCCATAGACCAGAAAGTACGGGGAATTTCCTATAGCTTCTTTGGGTGTGAATTTGTCAACCCACAAGGCGTTATGGTGTGTATTGTGCCAATTCCTTTGTTTATCTGCAACCATCTTTTTCAATATCCTCATTAAGTTCTTATTAGTTGATTATGCCACATCTCTTCTGTATGGATAATAATTTGTCGAATACCTAATTATGATTCCTTTGTCCAGAGCAAACTCCGTCAAAAGGGTGGAAAAAAAACATTTACGTTATCAAAGACCAGGATAGAAGGGACACCAAACCTTGTGATTAGTTGTTGTTCTAAGAATTGGATTACTACCTTCTCATTTACCTGAGTCAGAGGAACAACCTCTGCCCATTTCATGAAATAATCGGTTGCAATAAGAATGTACTTGTGTTGTTTTGAAGAGATGGGTGTAATTTATCCTATGATATCCAACCCCCATTTCTCAAAAGGCCTAGAGACAGTCACAGGTTGGAGTCAGACTGCTCCTCTCTTCTCCCTCCTAGTGCTCATTTGACAAGTTTTACAGTTTCTAGCGCAAGAATGAGCGTCCCTCAACAAGGTGGGCCAATAATACCCAACTCTTAGAATCTTATGCACGGTGGTGTTTCTTACAAAGTGTACCCTGAAAAGGCCATCATGGAGCTCCTTCAACACTTTGTTTGCGTCTTCACATCCAAGACATACTAATAGTACTCCATCATAATTTATCCGGAAGAGTACCGAATTTATAAGGCGATATTGTGCAAATTTTAACCTAAGGGCTCTCCTTTCCCTAGGGTTGAGGTTTTACAGACATGTCCCATGGTGTAGAAGATAAGATAAATACTTATACCAAGACTCTTTCCCTGGGGTGATGTATGATACTTCACCACACCATAGTGCAATTGCATTCTCCTACCCGAAATCTTCATTTACTTGGTCTTGGGATTCAACTGCAAGCCTGCATAACCCTTTTCCTTTTACTAGTTTGGTAGGTTTTATTTATAGATCAAATTATTGAACCACTTCCATCCAGTCCCCTCTTATTTCCCCCATTTCTTGCTGGGTAAACAAGGATCAGACTGCAGGGTGCGGCACAATCACTTTGGTGTGGTTCTTGAGGATGTAGAACCTAAAATGTTTTACTGCCTTATATACCACATAGGCCTATTTGTCTATAGCAGGACAATTGAGCTCAGCTCCTTGAATATTAGTACTCATGAATGACATTGGGGCCTCGTTGTTGTCATCATCATTCTAAGTCAAAATTGTAGCTAACGATTGGTCGGAGGCGAAAGTATAGAGGAAGAAGTCTTTATTGAAATCAGGACTTCACAACACCGGGGCTCGACATATAGCAACTTTGATATTTATGAAAGCACCTTCTCACTCATCATACCACTTAAATTTGGCATCCTTGTGAATCATATTTTGTAAGGGTTTGATGGTTTTCGTGAAATCGAGAGGGAATTTCCTCACAAAATTGATTTGCCCAAAAAAGGACTGCATAGCTTTATTGTTATGGGGCAAGGGGAGTTGAGTTATGGCCTTAATCCTTTCTGGGTCTATGTGAATGCCTTCTTGAGAAATAATGTGACCTAACATCTTACCTTCTTCGACATCGAAGATGGTTTTCTTAGGGTTTAAGGATATATCGTATCTCCTACACCTTTCGAAAATCTGAGTTAAGTGTTGGATGTGCTCTTCTCTATTCTTTGAATACACTATTACATTGTCTAGATATACTACCACACATTTATTTATTAGTGCCAGGAAAGCTACGTCCATGGCCCTTTGGAAGGTTTCTCCTGTGCTAATTAACCCGAAAGGAAATCATTTATAAGCGAAGGTTCCCCACTTGGTTCAGAAGGTGGTTTTTAAACGGTCTTCCTCCGAAACCAGAACTTGGTTGTAACCTAAGAAACCGTCTAGTAGAGAGAAAATATCTGAGCCAGACACGGTTTGCAGGAGTTCTTGCATCGGCGAGACTGGGTAATTGTCCTTTTTATGAAGCTCTGTTGAGGTTCCTAAAATCTACGCATAGGCGGATCTCTCCCGACTTTTTCCTCACTGGGACAAGATTTGCTATCCATGCAGAATGCCTAACTTGGAAAATGATCTTGGCATCTAATTTTTTTTTTAATTCCTGATACATGAGAGGTTACAGGGATGGGTGATACTTTCATAGCTTTTGTTGGAAAGGTTTCACTTCGGGTTTTAATGGAATAGTGTGTTGAATGATGTGGGTATCATACGTTTTCAGATATCGATAGGACCATGCAAAGACATATTGGTATTGTCTGAACAATTTGAGATAATATTTCCTTTCCTCTTTGGATATAGTCTTGCCAAGATTCACATTCTTTGGGTTTTCTGAGGTACCGATATTTATATTTTCATGCAGGGGACAAGAGCTACCAGTCTTTGCATTTTTAGGCCCCTTAAATCACTCTTTTAGATCAAACAGATTTTCTAGATTAGCTATACCTTTCGGTATTGTGTGAGACTTTGATTTATCAACAGGTTCTCTTGTCCTAGGATCGGTCACTATTGATTTCCCTTGGAATACTTCATCATCAATAGCCAAATCTTTGAAATTGTCTTGGTTAGTCAAGAAGTTTAAGATCCGTTCATCACCTTCAAATACTTTCCAATTAGAAATGTTATTAGGCATCGACAGTTTGTCGAGAAGCTCCATAGTGAATCGGGCGGCTTCATAATCCTCTAGAGGTGACAGCCTCGAAGCAATTGTGGGCAAGGAGTCAGCAAGAATATTATTTGATCTGGGGATCACTGTAATATTGAAGGCTTCAAAATTCTCTACTAACCTATGCACCTCCTGTTGATATTTATTTAGGTGAGGAGAATTGCAATGTATAGTATTCCTTACTTTTCTAATGATGATTTCAGAATCTCTGAAAACCCTCAATTCTTTGATATTCAAGTCTATAGCTTTCTTTAATTCTTGTACTAGAGCTTCATATTCGGCATTGTTGTTTGTGCATTCAAATTCTAACCTACAATATAGGAAATGATGTTTACCTTTAGGATCAATGAGGATGCACCCTGCTCCTGACCCTTCTTGCGATTTAGATCCATCAAAGTAAAAAGTCCAAATTTGTGGACAACAATCACTCTTTTCCTTTTCCTTATTAATTTGTTTCTCTCCTATATTTTGTTCTGTAATCTATAGCGTGGGGTCTTGACAGAAGAGTGTGTCTTCTATCGGTATCGACGATCTTTCTTGAAAAATCATTTCAGAGTTTTGAGTGAGAGGGACATCGGACAAGAGAGGAGCAAAGTTTTCGAAATGGGATTCGCAGGAATAATTGCCTAAAATGGGGAAATCTGTGGACGAGGGTTCATTCGGGGTTCTAGATTAGTGACCGTGTGTTTCATATATCTCTCTCTATCGATTTTGATCATGTTCTTTATACCTTCAGTGGTAGCCAAAGGTGTGCCCAGTTTGTACCGAAATATCCGTTTAAATTTTTAGACCAATCTCAAGTTAGTAATAACCCATAGGCCTCTGGAATATCTACCACAATGATGTCAATCACTTGCATAAACTTGGGATGTCTCACTATCTTGATCATTACATCTTTGAGTTCTCCCATGACCTTGACCTGGATTCTCTCTAGTTGTATGACATGTTTATCACTGCTGAGAGGAACGACATTTAATTTTGTGCAAATAGACAAGGGCATAACGTTGGAAGACTCCCCAGAATCTACCAAACAATTGTGAAGGTTTCTATTGAAGACTTCAAACGTTAAGAGGAATGGTGGGACAAAAGGTTTTTCCTTTTTATCTTCTGAGCAGGTGTTCATAGTTGGTTTGCTCACTAGATCTGTGGGAGATAGATTTCTTTCCTGACCATTTCTTGTGGTCGGGTTTTCTACTGAGTTCAAAGCTTGTTACAAAAAGGCCTTCTGCTGAGGAATCCTGCATATGTCCATAACTGATATATTATCCTTTAACTTCTTCAAATCTTTGACTACGTTGTAATCCAATTTGGGGGATTTCCAGGTATGGATGCTTATAGGTTTTTTTCCAAGAGAGAAATGTGTTTTCAAGTGATCAGGAGTTGCCTTAATCCTCGAGGTCTGGGTGGTAGCGATATCTTTCAAGCCAGGCGGACCCTTACTTCGTGTCTGTATCACCGAGACTTCCACGGGTTGTTTCTGAGACTCAAATAGGTCGTCGAAAGGCATGATCAGGTTGGGATACCATAATAGCATGGTTGTATCTCATGGTGGACCAATCTCTTCCTCATCAACAATATTCATCGTCGAACTGCTTGGTTGTTCGGTCAGGGAGACTTCTTCTAGAAACCAATTGGCCATTAAATTCATGGCATGCACCCATTGAGGGAAGTCTCCTTTGGAGTGGTTTTCCTGGTGATAAGTACAGAAAGAATCAGATGCGAAATTCCCTAGATCAATATTTAAGTTAGCTGGGGGAGGTTCAATTGCCTTGAACGGTGGGTTCCTCTTAAAGAAAGGCTTGTAGGGCCTTTGGCCTTGGTTTCCCTCCCTTGCATTCCTCTTCATGTCTATGATATCGTTTGATAATTTCTTAACTATGCGTTGTAGGTCTTTTATGTCTTTGTTCCCCTTGTTGGGAGTCTTCTCTGTTTGTTTCCCCAACGGTCTAGCCAAAAGGAGTCCTCTCCTAAGAGGAGGTTGAACTTCTTTCTTAACTAGAGAGACTTGGCCCTCTTTACACCCTTTCATCTGGAATTATATCATTTTGGCTTCTTCAAAGTTTTCAGCCAGGGTTCGCTTGGCGGCTCTTTTTACAAACATAGAGATAGAAGCTGGGAGCACGTTAGCATAAACCTCAATTTGCAATTCCTGGGTTGGTTTCGCTTCGAGCTAAAACTTGTTTAAGATGGTCGTGAATCTTTGATTGAAATCTTTGACTCTTTTTTTCGAACTCGTGGTGGCGGTGAATAACTCATCCATTAGAGCTCCCATAGTAGTTTCCTCTGCAAATTTATCTATAAAGTCTTTCTAAAACTTGGTCCAGCTAGTTATAGATCCTACTAGCAGATTAAAATACCACGTGGAAGATGAATTTTCAAATGTGTAGGGGAAAATCCTGCAAACTACGTCTTCATGTTGGACGTTCATAAGTCTTATTTCTAGTATAAATTTTTTGATATCATCTTCAGGAAATCCAGAGGTTTCGGGATCAAACTTAGGCAGCAACTTCTCTGGATGTCGAGGAAGGTTATGGACTGGTCCTGGGAGAGCTAAAGTGTCTATGGCTAACCAGGGTTGATTTTTCAGAGGCGGGTTCCCCCTTTCATCATTATGGTCATTGTTGCCTTCCATATCTTCATACTCTAAGTTAAACTCCTCTTCTTTTGAGAAATCGTCCAGTTTAGGGACGTCGTCGGCTGGTGTTTCAGGTATCAAATGAAGAGGTTCTTGGATTTCAGTAATCGCTAAATCTATTAAGTCTTCTACTAAGTGTACAAAAACCTCGTCGGGAGTACTAACCATTGGTCTTATTTGTTATTTTATTTGAGGGAGTATGAGATCTAAGGACAACACACAGATCTGTCGGGCGTAGGCTCTTGTAATTCTTCTAAATTGATTTACTTCCTCGTGAGGAAGAGCGTAAGGTATTTCAGAGTGAAAAAATTCTTCCTCGGGCTGGGGTCATGAGTTACTCGTTCCAAGAGTACTCAGCATGTGTGGGATTTTTTGGGAATGACTAGCCATGCATGTGGGTTTTTACGAATCTATAGGTTGTTTGAAATGTTATATATATTCAGCCATTCATTCTTCAAGCTCTCCTTCTAGTGCCAATTTTGTTGATGGGTCCTAAATCCCTGATTCAACAGTAGGAACCAAACCCACCATCAAGGCCCAATTAGTCTCTACAGCGTTTAATGGTGGAATGGTTCTCCAGATCTTGCGATCCAACCAATTTATCGATGGGCTTTATGTTTTCTTGTGAAGGCTCTTCCTTCAGTTTAGACTATCTCTTTTTGTATTTTCTCTTGGGTGAGACCGATAGGAGATGTAAGCCGACATAAACCAACTTGGTGACAAACATGATTAGATTCTAACTACTGGGGAAGAGGATGAACTTGGGATAGCCCACTGCTCAAGCATGAAGACAATGATTCTATACCACAGGCCTAGTACTAATACATTAACCTCGTGAGCATCCAATTATTGTCTGAGAAACTTATTATCAGAAAGAAAACACATATGCAAATTAGATAATGGAAAGAAAAATAATTCATCTACCATAATCCTTCATCACATGTTAACACAACAATTCATCTTCATCATTTAAAGTAAAGAACAACAAAATATTGCACCAAATAACTTGACAATCGATTAAACAACTCTTACTCATTAGAGCATCATCCATGAAACGAGATGGGAAATAGTTCTTCTCCACGTCCAATCACATGCATTTGATAAAAATGACTTGTCTCTGGTCCAGAAGGACTTCTCAATTCATAGTAGCTTCAAAATAATTCTTAACAACCAAAAAGGAAGAGTTCTTACAACAACCATCGACGCTAAACTAATTAGTCGATGTATTTATTTATAATGTAAAGTTTAACTGAAATTAACGGCTAAGCGCAGTTTAAGAAAAACAAAATTTTCCACATGGCGTCCTACGCTAACAGTTTCTTTAACAGTCAGCCTGAGATATCTCTTGAAAAGGGTGATTTCTCTCGTACTCAGACCAACTAATAAACAAATCTTCACAAGTTTAGGCCCATGGAAATTTGTGTTGTTCCATCAGATCCATAGGTATTCCTCTGATGTCAATCGCATGCGTCTGGTACTTCACTAGACTGGAGTTCAAGTGTTGTAGCACAGTTCAAGCTCTGATTGGATGCTCTACAAATAGTTGCACTTGCTCTGGCCTCGTGTCGGTCATCTTTGTGATCTGTTCGGTCCATAGCGAATCTTTTTAGGTCGAAGAAGTTGTTGGGGGTGTCGAACTCGGGGAGTCCGATATCCTTCATTACTTTGCTGATTTTTCTTTGATGTTTCTTTCGAGTTCCTCAGTGAGGTTACAGAGAAAACTTTGTTCAGGAGGATCTTTTCTGCAATTGGGGTTGAGGTAGTTTAGAAATCACTTGTCAGGCAACGCATAGTAATATGTAAACAGAAACATAATAGATCAATGCATACCTGTAGATCTCATTAGTCTCGATCGTTTAATACTTACATGATCCCAGTTGCCCTTTTGAATGACCTGTAATTCCCTTGTCCACGCCGCCTCTCCTCTTCAATTTGAGTTAGTTACATACGTGCGTCATAGCATGGAAAATCAGGTACGACAGATACGAGCATCGGAACAGTCACAGTGGTTGATTGACCCCTGGGGTTGGGAAAGGATGCCAGAGCCAAACGTGTGTTGAAAGTGCGCGTACACTCCAAAAAGGTTGGATACCGTAATAAGGAAGTCATTAAATGCCTCAGGTCGATGCAAGTTGTTCCTCCGGAAGCCGTATCACCAAGTGTGTCAACCATCATTCGCTAATAACAAAATTTGGGGAGATTAAAGAGATTGGAATGATCGTACCATATGTTCCCTACAACTCCAATCAGCGGTGTTTCATGCGTTCTAGATTGCATCAGTCGAGTAGTTGTGATGTGTTAAATATTCAAGACATCTTGTCACGAGGTGAGAGTTTTATTTGGCACATTCTGTTTTGCTTCCTCGATCTGTTATAAATTCTAGAGGCTCTATATGGATTCTATGCATCAACCGAGTTTATTCATCGGTAGCACTGGTCTTGCGAGTTCAATTCTAGCAAAACTCGGTGTCGTAGTCTTTTATTCATCCGTGGACGTCTAAGCCAATACGTTGTCGCACTATGGGATCTCGTTTAAACAAGAGACAGGTTTTGCGAGGTAGTCAGAGTGCCAGGTCCGAGCCCCAACATGTCTGGGACTCTTTCTTATTGGCATCAAGGGTCCCTGAAGATTCAATAGGAGGTACCTTCCCTTGCTTGGAAACGGTGTCAGCGTCTCAAGCGGAGGTGGCAGTGGAGAAAATACACCTGAAGGACATATGTTGAAGGTTGTGCCCTCTTAGAAGAAGACATTGTGGAGGAGGGGAAGGCCTAGAAAAAATAAAGAAAAAGGAGGATAAGGCCACCTCCAAACTGAGCTGAGTGTACACCCGGCCGCTAAGGAGTTTACAATGCACACTACCTGGCCAGAGCCTATCGGGACTACCAGTCGAGGAAGCGGGAGACGGATGGGAAGGGAAAATACATCGATTTCTCTGGTTGGAAGTCTCATCCAGTAGCTAGAGCAAGCCCAACTCACCATAGCTAAACCTTATCAAGAAAATAGAGAATTGCGGAGAAAGTTTGCAGCGAAGAACCAAGGGGTATTGGCACTGCAGGGTCGCGAAGGAAGCACAAATTGACTCAAGAGACAACTTTTGGAAGCACAAGATATGATTGTGCAGCTGCGCAACACGCAGAGGATGACGGGGAAGGAAAAAATGAAAACACTGCAAGGCACGAGGAGTAGTCCAGGAGAAGGTATGTGTGCAAGAGATACATGATGGGCGAACTCTTGTTTTTCATTCTTTGAAGTGACGTTTGATAGTTTTCTCTGTTTTTTGTGAAGGTTTTTTCACGTTCTCAATGTAACCGGGCTTTGTGAGATCCTTAATATATGAGATTTCAAAAAAAAATTGCAGTTGAATGTATCGTGTTCCCTCTTTGTATGTAAATCTACCGTGTTTTTTTATCTAATCTTCCCGTAAATTATGTGATTTTATAATTGTCGTTGTTCTGAGTTGCTTTGTAAGTTCATTGATATTTTCCTTTCGAAACTTTCGATGC